>OU015499.1:79492126-79651178 GCA_907164885.2 Dolomedes plantarius
ATATATATATGAGTGTGTGTGTATTCATAAATAGAATTTAAAATATTCCAGCTCGGGTATCTTTTTTATTCCTTAAAACAAACGAAAACAATGTTTTAAAATTTGAATGATTCGTGTAAAAAACAGGGTATACTCTGTTTTACACGCACATCACTTCCGTAGGCAAGGGCGGCTCCAGAGAGGGGGGGAGTTGGGGAAATCCCCTCCCCCCCCCAAAAAAAAAAAAAAAAGCCTGGCGAATTTTTGTTTTCCTTAGCCTAAAATTATATAATCATAGACCTAATACTAAATGAGTTTAAATTTAAAATGAGAGGATGTTTGTTTCTTTTATCTATATATTTATAAAAGAGCTCGTCTGTCTGTTTGTTCGCTATAGAATCATAGACTGTTTCACCCAACGGGACCAAATTCAGCACAGTTAATGTTTAGGACCCGAAAAACTTAACGCCGCAATAACGAAATTTGGGGCTCGATTAGTATTTTTTTAAATTAATTTTTTAAGGATTTTTTGTGCCCCTAAGAGGTGCACGTATTACTTAAATGTGGATACAGCCCCTTCACCACAACACGTTATCAGTGAAATCCCGATGCACGGGGTGAGAAGAGGGTTGGTAATAACCATGCAGCTACAGAGCTTCATGGTAATAACCTTTGGTCCTACCTAACTGACTGACTGACTGACAGATAACGCACAGACCAAACCGTTGGACATAAAGAGCTGAAATTTTGCATGGCGATTCTTCTTGTAGTGGAGGGGTGCACTACGAAAGAGTTTTGAAAAATTCTTCTTAGATTTTTTTAAATTAAATTTTTAAGCTGTTATTCTAATTTTTTTAAGTTTGCATTTAAATGATAATCCGAGGGTTATAAAATTTATATATAATTAATTTTATGAAAGATCATAAAAATTCCTTTAAAACGAAATCTTTTTCGAATCCTTACCTCCAATTTCTGATTTTTGGTGATTTTAAAGGTTAATTTTTAGAATTTAATTTATGAAATACTGATCACGTGGTTTCTTTTCTTTTTGTGATACTTTAAATTAATTTTGCGTCACGTGCATAACAACGAAATAAATTGACAAAAGAAATATTAAAATACGGTTAAAGATAAAATTTAACCACTAGACTAACTGAGATGGAAGTTTTTTAAGAATGCAATTCAAATCAGTATGTTTTAACACAACTTTCCCGGCTCTGCTTTGTGTCCTTTGTTATTTACAGTTTTTCTCATCGCTTGAACCGAATTACAATTCGCTTTTTCAACGGTTTTTGGCCTTGGGAAAATTAAAAACCGATATGGTTTTTGGCCTGTCGACAATAAAAAACCGAATCACCAAAGTAAGGAAAATAGGCTTCATGCGAGTCCCGCCTTACTTTGATTAAATAAAGGGGATAATGCATCGTGCACTTTCTTGCACGTCTTGGGTGATGTGGAAAAAAGTGCGTCTCTTGGGTGATGTGAAAAAAACTGCGTTTTTAAGGGAAAAATAAATAATTAAGGCAAATGTAAATTATAAAACTTCTTTCTAATTAAACAGTGGATCAAACAAATCTCATTAAATCTAATTAAACAGTATCTAACAAATATAATTCAACATTAAACTTATTCAATCCAAACGTGTGAATCACGCAACACTGTATTATTAATTCTCAATAAAATCAGACATATAATCAGATGAAGGTCCGTAGGCTCAAAGTTTCTTTCTTATTGTTTATCATTTCAGTAGAAACGCGCTAAGCGCATTCTGTCTAGCCAGATGAACATGAGCGGGGGGTGCAGCCCATTATTTTTTTGATGGAATGCATTATAAATTTTTTATCTATATATCTACCCGGGCAACACCGGGAAATAATGCTAGTATATATATATATATATAAAACAATTCCGTAACTGATTGACTGACAGACAACGCACAGACCAAACCGCTGGACCTAAAGGGTTGAAATTTTGCATGGCGATTCTTCTTATAGTGCAGAGGTGCACTAAGAAAAAAATTTTGAAAAATTCTTCTTAGATTTTTTTAAATTAAATTTTTATCCTGTTTTTGTAACATTCTTTTATGTTTGTATTTAAAATAATAATCTGAGGGTAATAAAATTTATATCACGAGAAAGATCATAAAAATTCCTTTAAAATAAAATCTTTTTCGAATCTTTACCTCCATTTTCTGATTTTTGATGAATTTTTTAAGATTAATTTTTAGATTTTAATTTATTAAATGCTGATCACGTGGTTTCTTATCTTTTTGTGATACTGTAAACTAATTTTGCATCACGTTTATAACAACGAAATAAATTGACAAACAAAAAAAAATTTCTTTCTAATGCGGCAGACATTATCCAAAAAAATAATATTAAAATAGAGTAAAAGAAATGTTCCTCAAACTGTACTATGTTAACTTACTATATTCCTTAGTATGGTCTATTAGATTTAATTTGAATATTTTCTTCTTTATTATTTTGTCTATAAAAATATCCGTTGCGATTGTTTTTATGAATTTTTTTCATTAATTGCATACATTGACCGTTGAATTTAATTTGAATGTATTCCGTAGCGAAGCACGGGTATTCAGCTATTATATATATATATATATATATATATATATATATATAACCCTAAGAGCCGACGTTGCACCCCCCCCCCCCAAATCTCTGGCCTGGAGCCGCCACTGACCGTAGTTGGATGACATCAATAAAATGAATAAGATGTCAGTGTAAAATATTTCTTTCTCTATCAAGTATCTAGCTTTGTGAGTTCATTATTTTAAAGAACCAAATAATTTTCAATGTAGAGATGACAAGGTTCACAAAGAATTCTTAGTGTAAAAAGTGCATCAAGTGCATCAAGTTGGTGCTGCCATCTATAGATTATTTAAAATACAAATATGAACATATTAGTAATTTTTAGAACAAAATCAAAATGTGCAGGAAAGACATTGGTATAAAAGAACAGTATAAATCGTTTTTCCCTATAAGGAACCTCAAAATATTTTTACTCTGAAAAAAAATTGTCTGATTCGACGACTAAATTGGTTTTTTGAAGGAATGAAATTTCTTTTCATTGATTTCAAACGATTTAAAAAATGTTTTGCTTCTCTTTAATTACTTTTGTCCTGTCGTGAGAAACGACTTAACAGGAAGAGATTTTAAAAACACTAACTTCTCGTGACTTTTAAGGTATTTGAGGTAAATGCTCTAAAAAGTATACCCTCTAGATGCTGAATCCTATCCGAATATTGACATGATAAAAAAAGTTTATTTGTTCTTTTCCTGAAATACAGGGCCCTTAGGGTGTTGTTAGTAGGCCTGGTTTGAAGCTCTTATTTTTTCTTGCCCTGGAGGGTGCAGGGTTGAGTGTTTCTCCCTTAAATAAATCAAATCAGTCTTAGAATTTCAATTTTTCTCAAATAAGTGAGAATGACAGTTTAGTGCTAATGTACACTGGTCTTCCAAACAAATATACTTTTCACGATGTGTTAAATTACTTATGTCAGCTTAAATTTGACTATGTTTACAGCTGGAATGTAGAATCCTTAGGTCTGGAAGACCAGCTATTTATTACACTCCAAAAGCTGAGGCCAAATTATTCCTTGCCTGACCTTGCCGTCAGGTATTCTGTCTCTAATACTCCGCTGAGAAATTTTTTTTTTTCACTTTACTTCACGTTTTAGACGAAAGCATTTCTTTAACATTTATGAAAAACGTTCCATCCTTAAATAAAATTCAACATTCAATAAACAACCCTGACATCCCTAATTACCACTTTTCAATAGACACGACAGAAATATTTATTGAAAATCTCTGCAAAGAAAAGTAAGTAGTGGCTCAGAGGCAGACCTTTTCACACTATTAGAGAAGTCAAACTTTGAAAGGACCGATAGCCGTAGCTCCTAATGGTGCAATTTTGTTTGTTAGTAAATTATGGCCAGGATTTTTTTCTGATAAAATAATTTTCAAGGAATGTAGATTAATAAAATTGTAGAATCCTGGAGATCAAATATTAGCAGATAAAGGTTTTTTAATACTTGACCTATTGCCTCAAGGTGTATCAGTAACTATTTCCCCATTCTTAATGAATCCACAACTCACAGAAAGTGGGGCTAAATTTACCACTAAATTAGCACGTACACATGTTCATGTTAAACGAGCTATACAATAAATAAAAAGTTTTCAAATTCTTGATAGCATCCCATATTATTTTAATCAATATGCTTCAGTAATTTTTCAAATTAGTGCCCAAAAATTTGATAAATTTGCAAAATCCATTGGTGAAAAAATAAAATATTTTTGTTTATATTTTAACATGTTTTTGTTTAATCCCTTTTAGGGAATTTTTTTAGATAAAACGTTTACAGTTTCCATTACATGTATTTTAATAATAACTATGCTTTAACCATTGCATTTGGAGGTTACACATAAAATCTGAGTTCTGTTTTGAAATCTCTTCATTTTGGTCCTTCGCCCGGCTATGCTTGGGTTTCGGCCAGCTACGCTCAAGTCATCCGTCCACCAGACAGACGGCTTTGAATTGATTAATTGAGAGAGAATTCTCATAAGAGGCAGTATTAATTTGCAGTGCCCCCCCCCCTCACAAATAGAAAAAATTGTTATTCGTATTAACACCAACCACCACCTGGTATGATATGATCATGCCTGCATAACAAAAAGATAAATTTTCATGTGCCAGTCTGGAATTGAATTCTAACGGAACAGCATAAACCTACTGAGACCCGAGCAAAATAAAATTTAAATATTTTTTATAATTATAGTTTATTACAACAAATGGGCATTAAAGCTTGTTTTTCAAGAAATTAATGAATTTAAAATTTGTAATTTTGCAGGGGGGCACATCCGTTTTATTGGATGGGGTCATAAACACGATAAATAATGACAAACCTTCACAAAAACATTTGAACAAAAAACTTTATTTAGGTAAACCAATAAACTTTATAAAGTTAATACTAAGTAAATTATTGAATTTGAAACTAAAATTTAATTAAAAAGTTTATTACTGAATTTTAAAAGTGTATTGCTAATAGTTAATATCAGTTAATTACTTATCAATTTACATTAAGATTCATGAAAAACTTAAAAACAATTTCTTTCGGCAGTAATACACAAAAACATTTTGCAAGCTGTGCAACGGACTTTTGTTTTTTTTCTACATCCAGTATTTCTGCAGTATGCAGAATTCTTGATTACAGCAAGCTGTGGCATATGTTTAGTATCTTTTAGCCGAAAAGGTAATGATAGCCTTGGCAATCGAGATTTTTTTTGGTGCAGGCTGATATTCATCATCTTCTGACGACTCAAAAATTGTAGTTCTTGAGCCATCAGCAATAAGTTTTTGTGAAAAACTAATTTGAAAGTCTATGAACTTTAAAATGTCCTTCGTTTATAATCCCTGCATTTGACAATCCCTTCTGTATTGTAGCCATGAATTGGCTGCAGCTAAATCAACCATGTGGATAAGAACCTTTACCGTCCATTTTTTTGTTCTTGTTTTTACTCTGTAGTAACTAATTGTTCTATCTACCATATCAACTCCACCCATCTTCAAATAATACTCTTTGATTATTTCAGACCGGCGAACATCAATATATTTCTTTTCTTTTTTGACCATCTTTTGCAAGTGTCTACAACATCAATTGAATGTACCGATGAGATCATGTACGTGGGTATATTGTCCTGCCGTTTCACTATCTTCTAGCTGAAGTACCCGGCATTGCCCGAGATTTTAAGAATGTTTGTCAACCAAAATAAATTTAAAAACTAAACACAGTATAAAATGCATAGTAAAAAAAAGAATGGGAAATGTTATACACATCTCAGAATTTAGGTAGATGCAGCCTTTCGTCACTGTATCCTAAAAGCTGTAAAGTAAAAATGTCAAATTGTGGAATAATTGTTAACCAAAATCAATTTAAAAACTAAACACGGTATAAATAACATAGAAAAAAGCATTTGAAATGTTATACGCATGAATAAAAAGAAAACCCCAATATAGAAAATATAAATTTATAATTAAAGTCCTCAGAATTCAGCTAGATTTAGCCTTTCATCATTGGAGCAAAAAAAACCTGAAAAATAAAACATAAAATATATACATTTATATATAATAAACATAAAATATATACATAATAAACCACTAAAAACTGAAAAGTAAAAATCTCCATTTTATTAACCAGAATCAACTTAAAAACTAAACACAGTATAAATAACATAGAAAAAAAGCATGTGAAATGCTATACACATCTCAGAATTTATGGAGATTCAACATTTCATCATTTTACCACTATAAGCAAGCTGAAAAGAAAAAAATCTCAATTTTGTTAATCAAAATCAACTTAAAAATTAAATACAGTATAAATAACATAGAAAAAAAAGTATGTGAAATGCTATACACATCTCAGAAATTAGCTAGATTCAACCTTTCATCATTTTACCCCTAAAAGCTGTAAAGTCAAAATCTCAAGTTTTCTAACCAAAATCAACTTAAAAACTAAACACAGTATAAATAACATAGAAAAAAATCATCTGAAATGTTATACACATCTTAGAATTTAGGTAGATTCAGCCTTTAATCATTTTACCACTAAAAGCTGAAAAGAAAAAATCTGAATTTTGTTAACCGAAATCAATTTAAAAACTAAACACAGTATAAATAACATAGAATAAATAACAGTATAAATAACACAGTATAAATAAAAACTAAACAAAGTATCACTTGAATTGATTTTAAGAAAAATGTAAATAATTCAACAAAAAAATTAAAGTATTAAAGTATAGGTAGAAGACCCTGGCAAACGAAAAAATTAATAGAAATCTGCAATTTGGACTCCACGCACCATAAATGCAAGATTCTGTAGCAAAAAAACTAAAGTATTAAAGTATAGGTTGAAGGCACTGACAAACGAAAAAATTAACAGAAATCTGCAATTAGGGCTACACGCACCATAAATGCAAGATTCTGTAGCAGTAAATATCTCCATAATTAATATCTTCATAATAAAAATCTCCATAAAAAATATCTCCATAAATGCAAGATTCTGTAGAAAAAAATTAAAGAATTAAATTATAGGTAGAAGACACTAACAAGCGAAAAATTTATAGAAATCTGCAATTAGGGCTACACGCACCATAAATGCAAGATTCTGTAGCAATAAATATCTCTATAATTATTATCTCCATAATACACTCATGGACAAAAAAATTATCGCACCAAGAAATAATTGCGGGATCGTAACGAAACTTGCAATGAAGGTACATGTCGGGGAGATACGCAAATGATTTGAAAGGCAGCGTGATTGCGCATTACGTATAGCCGGTAGAGGGCGTTGAACATCGTATTCTGTGGAGTATGAAACAGGTAACCAAAGCTTGTTTGAGTGTGCTTAATCATTTACAAAGGAAGAGCTGAGATAGACATGCCATTACGCCGTGTTCGAAGACAATATAAGCAGTTGTCGCAGTTTGAGAGGGGGAGAATCGTCGGGATGATGGAAGCTGGGTGGTCAGCTAGGCGAGTAGCTCGTCAATTAGGCCGCTCTAATTGTGTTGTGAGGAGGTGTTGGGACCAGTGGACCCGAGAGATGTCATGTACACGAAGACCAGGATCAGGACGCCCTCGACAGACCAGTCGTCGAGAAGACCACCACATAGTAAGAAATGCACGCGTACAGCCAACTGCTTCATCGGCCGCCATCCAGGCACAGGTAACACCTTCATTAGGGGCCTCTGTGTCTTCTCGAACCATACGAAGGCGCCTGGCTGAAGGACAGTTGGTATCGAGGCGCCCATTACGTGTGCTGCCCTTGACGCCCACCCATCGACGCCTCCGTTTGGAGTTTTGCCACGCACGAGGAAACTGGACTGCAGCGGAATGGAACCAGGTCGTCTTTAGCGACGAATCCAGATTCAATCTCGGCAGTGATGACAATCGTGTTCGTGTGTGGAGAGCCCGTGGTGAACGCTTCAATCCTGCCTTTGCTGTACAGCGACACATCGCTCCCACAGCTGGTGTGATGGTATGGAGTGCCACTGCCTAAAATACACGGTCACCCCTAGTATTGTTCCGTGGCACCATGACAGCCCAGCGGTATGTTCATGAAATCCTGCAACCACATGTGTTGCCACTCATGCAACGGTTCCCAGGAGCCATTTTTCAATAAGACAATGCTCGGCTTCATACAGCAAGGGTGTCACAGACTGTCTCCGCACTGTTACTACCCTTCCTTGGCCTGCCCGATCCCCAGATTTGTCTCCAATCGAGCATATCTGGGATCATTTGGGACGACGAGTTGGGCATCCCACGAGTTTGAACGAACTAGAGGCAAGGTTACAGCAAATATGGAACGAAATGTCTCAAGACATCATACAGAACTTATACGACTCAATGCCCGATCGTATCACATCGTGCATTCGCGCTAGAGGGGGTCCAACGGAGTATTAACTCCTCCGTTCTTTTACCTTTTTCTCGGAAATAAATTATCCTTTTTCTTTGATTTTCTTATCATTTACTTATATCAAAGTAGTCATTACGTATGTAAAATTTCGTTTCATTTTGACGACTCCTTCTTGGTGCGCTAATTTTTTTGTCCATTAGTGTAAATATCTCCATTAAAGAAATGCTTCTCTTATTTGTGTCTTTCAAAAGGCTAAGAGGGCCTCTGGATAAACAACATTAAATGTTTTCCCATTCGGAGTCAAGATGTATAAATTTTCTTTTTTTCCAACTCTGGAACAACCTACATACAACTGACCATGGGAGAAACATGGATTTAAAAGATCAAGTCCTACAACTTGTAGAGTTTGGCCTTGTACCTTGTTGATAGTCATCGCAAAACTGAGGCGTACAGGGAACTGAAGACGTTTAAAATTTAACGGATGATCAGATGGGATTATCGGGATTCTTGGAATTAATATATCTTGTCCCGCACCTTGTCCAGTCATGATTGTGGTTTGAATAACTTTTGGCACTAAAATCTTCACAGTAGGTCTTGTTCCATTGCACAGTATAGGTGGAATAAGATTCTTTAAAAGCATTATAGGTGCACCAATTTTCAGCTCTAAAGTGTGTGAAGGTACTCCGGATAACTCCAATGAGTTTAAAAACTCAGTTGGGTATTTGACTGCTTGATCTGTATCACACACAGTGTCTACCGATTTGTAAACATGAAGATTGGTAGGCAATTTATTTAAAAGTTGTTTATTGGTGGTGGTAACTGCTTCATTTGTGGGTGCAAGTATTGATCTTTCGGCTAGCCAAGTGGCGTCATTAAAGTCATGTTATAAGTCTGGAAATACTGCTTCTTTCAGCTGTTCTTCTGTTGTTACAATTATTCCTTTGTCTTGAGTTGAAACGGAACCATCCTTATTATTCACAGCCAGTGTTCCATTTCCTAAATTGAGTAGAATATCGGCAAATTCTTGTGCAAAGGAATATTCATTAAGATGAACATGTTGGTCTTCAAGCCAAGTTTTACAATTACATTCCAAATGTATGAAGATTTTATGCAGGCCTCCATTTCATCGGCTCTTGTTCCCCGTGGAATGACAGGCAGCGTTTGTCGAAAGTCACCGGCCAAGACCAAAGTTACTCCCCCCATTCTATTATTGTTACGCCGAATACCCTTCATGATCACATCAAGTGCTTCAAATGCAGCTTTGCGCGACATTGTGCATTCATCCCATATAATGAGCTTGCAGTCTTGTAGAACCTTTGCCTTTCCGGAGCGTCTTGAAATGTTGCAGGTTGCTGTTTCGTTGGTTGCTAGATTCAGGGGTAACTTGAAAGCAGAGTGAGCAGTCCTTCCTCCTACCAATAGTGTAGCTGAAATACCAGAAGAAGCCACAGCAGGGCAATTTCATTTTTCTGTCGTACTTTGGCCAAAAGAAGATTTATTAGAAAAGTCTTACTTGTACCACCAGTAGCATCCAAAAAAAATATTCCACCACGTCTGTTGAAAACCGCATTCAAAATTTTATCCTATGCTTCCTTTTGTTCTGGAACCAGTTTCAGCTCATTCTCCTCCAAGTAAGATACAAGTTGATCTGTATTTTAATTCATTTCACAATGTACTTCAATTGAAGTCGATGATTCTTGTTCTGAAAGTGGTTGAGGCAGACCACATGCTTGTAAATCCAAACACCGAAAGATTTAATCCTGTCTTGAATGAGGTTAAGTGCCATGTTGAAAATACCATTAGTGTACTCTAAGTCCAGGTTCTGTTGTTGAATTCCTGTCTGATGAAGTATATCATCAGAAAGATTTTCCTTGTGGTTCATCCATAACTGCAGAGGATTTGACATGGGACATGTGTGCAGCATAACGGAAAAAAGATCTCGTAACATTTTGCCAGAGCGAGTTGCAGCCGCTTCTTCTAAAGTCGTGTGCCAATGTTGATCATTTTGCAACAGTCCTCTAAGCTGGCAAGCTTCTTTGAAAGTTTCCCAGATGGTACCTTCCACTGATCTCAGATGTTGAAATGACGTCGGACCTTACGTTTCATGTAGTAGCAGTCGAGGGTGAAAACATTCCGAATTACTTGGATGTATATAGTGTAGACATGTCCTAATGCATCGGTTGCCTTGATCCCCGGATTTTCAGGCACATTTGTTCCATTTTTACGCCGGTTCCAATTTTTGGCACTGTTGTTTTATGTATTGTACTTCGGAACTTGATTATACAGTAGTGTTTGGGCAAAGTCATCTTCAATGCAAAGCTTGAAAAAACTTGTGAGTGTAGTTTCTTGAGGGGTCCTAGCTCGTTCATTCGCATTTTGCTCTGTAAAATAAATCCTCTGCCCGTTCTCTGGGTGGACACTTAAATGAATCACTGTGGAATAGCGTTCATTAATTGGAAAGTCGAGTATTCTCCACGCGGCTTCTTTGCTGCTAACATATCTACCCATTTCATATTGATGAACTTCATTACCGTCATTTTCTGTATTGGTTAGCTCGTAGACAGCCATGTCAGAACCTTTGTTTACGTACTTACGAACGTACTTGATTGACTTTATAGAGTTACAATATTCAACAATGATGTGGGCATTAAAAATCCTTGACAGAAGAGGACAATAGGGAACAATCCATGAAGCATCGACTACAACCAGTAAGCCTCGTATATGTATGTAAGCCGTTAACCCCCAATCTTCTGGAGATCTCCGACGATATAATGGATACTCATCCTGACCTGTTTTTGTTTCTTTTACGTGGAAAACACGTGGAAATCTCTTTGTACATTTACCATTTTTCCTCCATGGGGAATTGGGGTTAAAGTTTCCACAGGGACCATGCACCATCTGTGATGTAACATTTGAAAAAAGAGTTGGATTTTCTTCTGGATTGGGTATTTCTGCACTGATGAAATCATCTACCCTGGTCACATGAAGGGTCTGTTCAACCCACACTAAAATGTGCGCATTAGGCAGTCCTTGTTTCTGCCATTCGATTGTATACATAAAACAGCGCATTTTCCCAAAAATATTTACCTTTGTGATGAGATTCATCAGTGTCTTAAGCTTGAGGTGGAAGACTCTTGCCAACAAATCATGACGATCTTCTGGGCTTTGACCTGGAAAGAGTTGATCTTTTATCTCCTGCCAAGTTGGATTGCAGATAAAAGTTATAAAGAGATCTGGACGACCATACTTCCTTACGTATGTCATCGCATCTTGTGTTCGCTCATGCATATACCTTGGTCCTCCTGTAAGCGTAGAGGGTAATATGATCAACTGTCCTACGTCTGCAACATTTCCATCATTTATCATAGCATCCCTCAAATGCATATACTGTTCCACTCTCAGTGTCCTCTAGTTCAGACGAATGTATCTCAGCCTTTCAGATTCGATCTTGACATACATATCAACAATATACTGGTGAAATAGATTGTTGCTTCTGAGAATAATATTGAAAGAAGAAGACCGCACCATCATTCGAAAAGCATAAAAGTCCATAGCAGATATTTTTTCATTGGTCATGAGTCTTGTAGTCGGGTCGGTCTGACGCAATTCAAAATGATATCCATCTTCACCTTGCCAAAATATTAATGGATATTGAAGCGCATCATAATATCTGTGTGTTTCGGCAATTCTCTGGAGAGTGCCCGACCTCTTTTCTAAAATGATATCTCTGTTACCATGTTGCTCTCCTCCAAGAATTACTGCCACCTCAGATGTTGTTGGCGCATTGAATCTTCTGGGATGCTCACCTACTGGAGTTTTGTCAGCCAGTATCATAATCCTTTGTTCAGGAGTAATTTCTGTGACAGCTGCTTTGAAATCTTTCACATATGTGTTTTCACGGTGCAGCATTTCCTGTAATTGCAAGACCAACTGCAATTTTGTTTTGGGAACATTCTTGAAACGTTGATCAGCTTCCTCACTATCATTTCCTAAAAAGTAAATCTGTAAAAACTTTGGAGCTTCGTTTGACATTGGTTGCAGACTTCCAATTCGATGGTACACTTGACCCTGGACCTTGAAAGTGGGCATGAATCCAGGTTCTCTAATTTCTTTTGTAGCGCCAAAAGACGTCATCTGAAAGCAAGAATTATAACGGCGCATATTAGACTTAAAATGTCTTGCTTCTGGCGTATTATCATTTAACAATGAATTGAGGGGTTCTGGAGGATCCACTAATAGATTCAGCTGAAACTTACCCCTATTATAAGGTGACCAGACGTCCCGATTTTTAACAATTTGTCCCGCGTCCCACGGCGTTTTTAAAAAGTCCCGCTTTTTGGAAATAATGCACAATAAGCTAGGGAACAGCGGGAGAACGGGAAGGGAATATACGGTTTTCGGCGGCCATGTGGCTATTTAGCCTTCATATGAGTTTTATATTATTTTTGTTAATTTTATAATGTTAAACGATCTGAGTTATCATTATTAAAAAATATATTGATAAGGAAAATGTTAAATCTTGGGCATCAGCAAAAATCACAATAGAGAACACATGGTTAGAAATATTTCATCATTTTGAAACAAACCATGTTCCATACAATAATGCACTAAAAATTGTGGAATATGCGCTGTCCTTACCAGGAACTAATGCTGCTACTGAATGCGTTTTTTCTACGGTCAATAAAGTGTGGACATCAGAAAAATCATAATTATGTGTTGAGACTTTGAAAGCCGTTTTAAGTGTGAAATATAATTTAACAAATTCTTGTGAAAAATTTCATGACCTTTTAAAGAACAACCGCAATCTACTAAAAAAATTCACGCAAATGATACATATGCCAAAGAATAAAATAATACTATACAAAATTTTTTTAATTTATTATATTTGTAAATTGTACTTATGTTGAAATTAAAAAAAAATATTACAATACTATTTTTGCGTTCTATGAAAATTTTTGTTGCTCTATATAGACGAAATTTTTAATCACGACCCCCCCCCCCCATCCGGTCAATAATGTCTCGCTTTACCAATGTTAAAATCTGATCACCTTACCCTATTACAGCACATTCCAGGAGCTTCAGCCTTCCACTTCAAAGCCTGACAATATTGACATGCAAATGCCATTGTTCCTATTCTAAACATAGGAGTAGAAGCATAATCTATTGATGGGTTATACGCAAATGAAGAATTTGTGCATAAAACATTACTTACTGGTGGTCTTGCATAAAAAGTCCGCTTTGCATGAAGTCGACTCTCGGTTTCATCTTCAGTTTCATTTTCACGAAGATTTCTTCGATAAAGCCGGTCTACTTGACATCGACTATCACGTCGGTATGCTTCCATAGACCTGTAATACATCCTTAAAGCACATATATCCTTCAAGCACAAAGTTCATCCAAACCTCAATAAATAATATAAAGAAACAGCCAGAATAATTTTAGGGGAAAAATATGAATACTGTAAGATGTTTTCTAAATAAAATATTTCAATCTAATACACTAGATATCCACATTTACTAAAAAAGTACATGAATAACACGCATATACATGATATTTAAAAAAAATATTCTACACACCTAGAAAATGAAATGATGAAGTTATGATCATTACTGCTGCTCCATTTGCAGCATCCATGAATATTTCTGCTTAGAAATAAATTTTGAAGTTTTATATCAGTAGTCACCTATAAACAAAGCAGAAAAACATTTCATGAAAAATTACGAAATTATTTTAAAATACCGAAAATAAGAAAAAAACCGACATTTTTATTTATTTATTATATATATAATAGCCGTTGTCTCTGTATAACACTTACGGGCTGTACTCATCTTTCAATTGAAGCCCTCAGTAAACAAACAGCCGGTTAGGCTTAATTTCAATTTCAGATGTGGATCAGAATTTTTTCTTACCTAAAAACTAATATCTTCTCCATCAAATCACGTTTGTTCAGCCTATTTTTCTGTAAAACATTCAGAACTAAAAAAAAATTGGATGCTTTTAGCTGTATATTTAACAGTTTTTAAAAATCTGTTTACTTTTACGATGAATTCTGAAAGTAAACAAGCTTGAATGTGAATGAATCAAGTAGCTCAAGTATTCATATCGCGTAGTGAGCTGTAAAAAACTGGATGGCAGTCTACTACTCCAATCGCATGAAAAACTAAATAAATAAAAAATAATGAAAGCGTTTGCTTTTACAAGGTGTGGATTAAATGCAATATTGTTAGATAATTCGGAATATTTTTTAACTTTCATAAACTTTTTCCATTATGACGTCATTATAAGTATTATGACGTCAAAATGACGGGTTACCTTCTAGTTCAGTAATAATATTCAATCAGAAGGTAATTTAATCATAACACTAAAAACATGAATCATGAAGTATATTTTGGTATATACGTGTATTGCGCAAACGGACATCTTTATGTATCACAAATTTAAAATCAATACAAATTAATTAAAAGTAGTTCAATCTCACCAATAATATGTGCGGGTAAAATTTACCTTTAATAGTCGACTCATCCCAAAGTACTCCAACACTGCTCTCCGAAAGAAATACAGGACGAAAAATAGGACCAAAAATAACAAATTCATAGCGCAGTAGACCGACGACAGGGCAAGAAGCAATAATCACGTTTCGCACATCTCAGAAGCTAAATGAAAAATTTCGCTTTGACTTCATGTATTGCTTGGCCAAGGGTTGCTAATGCTCTCTCTACCCTTATTTCAGCTCGATGTATGCTTCATGTCCAGCGGCTGTCGATGTAGAAGCCGTTTGACTTGAGTATATGGTTTCTGAACAATGTTCAACAGCTGTCGATAGAAGCTGTTTCGGATGAATGTTTAGTTTCCTTTTCCCTCTGTTTGGCTCTCCACTTTTCTTTTCTTTCTTAGGCTAAACGGCGCTTTTTTTGTGATGGGACTTTCTTCACATTCCATAACGATAACAACAGCATGGGATTTACTAAAACCCCCAAAAATATTCACGTTTAAATTACCCAAAACCTGCAACAATCCCATAAACTGCTGTACTCTACTGGAAAAAAAAAGTTATTACAATCAAAACTGAAAACAATAAATAATCTAAAATTACTTTAAAAATAAGTTTAAAAAAACAAATATTAAAGCAATAAAAATAATAAAATATAGATAAATATTAAAAATAGAACCAAAAGAATAGAATGCAACTAATTCAGTTACCAATAATACAAAAAATTATTTTAAATCGTAGTAAGCAATGAGAAACATTATAGACACTTCAATAACAGCAAAACAAAACATGATGGTAAAGTAGAAAGGAAAGTTAAAACAGAAGTAAGAATATGATGGTAAAATAGGAAGGAAAGTTAAAACAGAAGTAAGAAGTTAAATTTTAAAATTATTTAGCATGAAAAAAAAATGTGAATATGCACTTTTTAAATATTTTAGCACTGCAACAATCCCAAAAACTGCTGTAAACTACTGAAATAAAAAAAGTTATTACAATCAAAACTGAAAACAATAAATAAGCTAAAATCAGTTTAAAAATAAGTTTAAAAAAAACAAATATTAAAGCAATACAAATAATAAAATATAGATAAATATTAAAAATACAACCAAAAGAATAGAATGCAACTAATTCAGTTACCAATAATACAAAAAATTATTTTAAATCGTAGTAAGCAATGAGAAACATTATAGACACTTCAATAACAGCAAAACAAAACATGATGGTAAAGTAGAAAGGAAAGTTAAAACAGAAGTAAGAATATGATGGTAAAATAGGAAGGAAAGTTAAAACAGAAGTAAGAAGTTAAATTTTAAAATTATTTAGCATGAAAAAAAATGTGAATATGCACTTTTTAAATATTTTAGCACTGCAACAATCCCAAAAACTGCTGAAAACTACTGAAATAAAAAAAGTTATTACAATCAAAACTGAAAGCAATAAATAAGCTAAAATTAGTTTTAAAAACAAATATTAAAGAAATACAGATAATAAAATATACAATAAAAGGTGAAAATTTCAAACCAGGATATCATGCTGAAGTGTCTTGTATAAACTAATGAAATAAAGAAGAAAAACATGACTATGAATTTGAACAAAAAATGTTACAATTGAAGTAAATTCTGAACCGTTAAAAATTAACACAATTTCATTTTTAAAAAAATTAAATGAGAATGTTGCAGCAATCAGTTTATTTTTAAAGTCTGCTATTAATGTAAAGTTATTGTTTATGAAGCATAAATAGTTATAAAGAATACATAGCTGAAACAATTAATGTTACCAAACACTACTTTTCAATATTTATAATGCAAAACAATAACAAGAAAGCTTTAACAGGAATATTATTGGGAAAAACATATACTTATTGAATCTTACATTATTCACATAAACAGATACAACATAAAAAAGCTGTCAATAAACATTTAATAAAGAATTTGAAGAGTATCACTTCCACTAACTGTATGATATAAGAACAATACAAAACAAATCAATTATTTCCTGCTTGATACTTTAAGAGTGCCGCATTAAACTAAGGTTCATAACACACTAATATTAAATCAAATAATTCCATCATAAAACCAGCCAGCAACAAAAAGGATGCATGAAATCAATGGATGAAAAATATTTTGCCATAAAGTCTGTCAGTAATCTTACAGCTTCATGGATTTAACTGAAAAGAAATCTACATAGAATAGATTGACTTAAATCTATCCTAATCAGACCCCCATTCAGTTTTAAGGGAAGTGAATCAAGTACACAGATAAAGAAATAAATAAAAGCATACATTTAACACAGTAGAAATCTACAAAAATGTACGCCAGTCATAGGATACATTAAAAACAACAACAATACAATGTCCTATACTAGCAATATATCAACTTCAAGAACCCTTTCATTATGCAAAGTAGATTATACTGCCTTAAGTATGTTACCATACAAATATTTGAGGTAAATCGAATGAACAATAAGGTATATACGTATTTTTACAGTCATATTTTTTTTTCGAAAATGACATTTTAATACCGTTACCATCTGCAACACATTCAAATTGTAAACACAATGGCACTAGGGATAAATCAGTTGTTACTGGGAATAAAATCTACTTACCAATTCATCTTAGATTATGTTAGAATATCCACGTAGACAGAAACAACATAAAAAACTATTCACAAACACTAAATAGAAAATTTCGAAAGTATCACTTCCTCTAAGCATAAGGCTTAGAGTAATTCAATTTTAAAACACCTTCGGCTCTGATTCTTGTACGAAATCACATTCCTCAATTTTTGAGGTAGGGTATTTTTTGTTCCTTTATCGATTTCAGGACGTGCAGAGAGATAATATTCATTAGTTTAAGAGATATTAATATTTGTTTTTCCGTCCAATGGAAGAATAACATGGGCCGCCATTGCGGAGGTACCCAACATGGCGACCATGACGTCATCACTTCGAGCACGTATATCTTGAATTGAAATATTAACATTAAGGGCCTGTTCACATAGGAGTCCGTTGCGTTGCGTTAAGGAAAAGATGACGTTGAGACGAAAATAAACCAATCATATGCCTCCAAACGATTAGTAATGAAATTTTTAACGCCTATGATTGGTTTATTTTCGCCTCAACGTCATCTTTTCCTTAACGCAATGCAACGGACTCCTATGTGAACAGGCCCTAAGCTTCTTTAAAGTTTATTTTTAGCAATTTTTTCTCCCCTTATTTTAGTGCTAATCTTGTACTGCAAAAATAAACTTCTAGTAACCTCCTTTGTCAGAATATTCTTCAAAATGATTTTTTCTTTAATTAAATGTAAAACTTGAAGTTATAAAGTACTTAATGATATTAAAAATTGATATTCAAAATAAGTTAATTAAAACTGTAAAATGTTATAACATATAAGAGCACTGGATTAGAAGTATTTAATAAAAGAAACAATCTTTTGTTGTCACAATTGTTGATATACTATAAACAAACAATAAAATTAAATTTTTTAAAGTTTATTTTATGCATGTAATAGTGAATACATAATACAACATAAAATAAAAAATTAAACATAAAACGGTTATTTGCTGTATCTGTGCATAAACAGAACTTATAGCTCATCTCTGAAGCTAAGTTAAAAAGATTTTTTTTTTTTGTGATTTTCATAATAATGTGAAGAATGAGTTTTCTGTAGGATAAGTTACATGTTCAATTGTTTGTTTATAAAATTAGTTGTTATAGAAATATAACTGTGATCATTTTGAGTATTTATACTTATAAAAGGTTTATTTAATAAAGAATTTGTGGATTTCAGTTGTTCCTCTCTAGATGGCTTGCTTAATCTTTGTTTTTTGCTTTTTTGTTGTACTATTTTCTTATTGGCAGGTTCTTGAGAGTCTTAACCCATTTAAGACCACTCCATGTTTCCTTTATTGGAAATGCAACAAACAGTTTTTTAACACTTCTTGGAACATTAATTACACAAATAAGTTGTTTCCATAAAATCAAATTTATTTTTACGAGAGTTACAAAATGTTGTGTTTTCGCATCATTAGTCCAAAACGGTATATATATATATATATATATACTAGCATTATTGCCCGGCGATGCCCGGGTAGATATATAGATATAAAAATTTTGATGCATTCTATCAAAAAAATACTGGGCTGCAACCCCCGCTCTTCATATTCATCTGGCCAGACAGAATGCGCTTAGCGCGTTTCTACTGAAATGATATACAGACAATAAGAAAGAAAGAAACTTTGAGCCTGCGGACCTTCGTCTGATTATACGTCTGATTTTATTGAGAATTAATAACACAGTGTTGCGTTATTCGCACGTTTGAATTGAATAAGTTTACTGTTTAATTAGATTTAATTAGATTTGTTTAATCCACTGTTTAATTAGAAATAAGTTTTATAATTTACATTTGTCTTTATTATTTATTTTTCCCTTAAAAGCTCAGTTTGTTCCACATCACCCAAGAGACGCACTTTTTTCCACATCACCCAAGAGGTAAAGTGCAAGATGCATTATCACTTTTATTTATTCAAAGTAAGCGATTTCACATGAAGCCTATTTTCCTTACTTTGGTGATTCGGTTTTTTATTGTCGACAGGCCAAAAACCGTATCGGTTTTTAATTTTCCTAAGGCCAAAAACCGTAGAAAAAGCAAATTGTAAATCGGTTCAAGCGATGAGAAAACTGCAAATAACAAATGACAAAAAGCAGAGCCGGGAAAGTTGTGTTAAAACACACTAATTTAAACTGCATTCTTAAAAAACTCCCATCTCAGTTAGTCTAGTGGTTAAATTTTATCTTTTACCGTATTTTAATATTTCTTTTGTCAATTTATTTCGTTGTTATGCACGCAACGCAAAATTAATTTAAAGTATCACAAAAAGAAAAGAAACCACGTGATCAGCATTTCATAAATTAAATTCTAAAAATTAATCTTTAAAAATTCACCAAAAATCAGAAAAGGGAGGTAACGATTCGAAAAAGATTTCGTTTTAAAGGAATTTTTATGATCTTTCTCGTGATATAAATTTTATAACCCTCGGATTATCATTTTAAGTGCAAACTTAAAAAAATTAGAAAAACAGCTTAAAAATTTAATTTTAAAAAATCGAAGAAGAATTTTTCAAAAATCTTTCTCAGTTCACCCCTCCACTATAAACTCCACTATAGAAGAATCACCATGCAAAATTTCAGCTCTTTATGTCCAACGGTTTGGGACTGTGCGTTATCTGTAGTCAGGCAAGGCCAAAGGTTATTACCATGAAGCTCTCACCCCCCGCGCACCCCTCTTCTCCCGCGCGGGGGAAGAGGGATAGGTTCGGATTTCACTAAACGGTCTGTATCCACAGGGGGTAGTCGTGCCTCTTACGGGCACAAAAAATCCTTAAAAAATTAATTTTTAAAAAAACTAATTGAGCCCCAATCTTTGTTTTTGCTGATTTTGGTCCCGGTGGGTGAAACAGTCTATGATTCTATAGCGGACAAACAAACAGACAAGCTCTTTTATATATATATACATATATATATATATATATATATATATATATATATATATATATATATATATATATATATATATATATATATATATATATATATATATTAATTCTTTGAAACATTTTGCAGGAAGAGGTACATTACACTTATTGCATACAGTAATTGTTTGACTTTTGCAGTTTTTACATCTTTTTTGCTTGTTTTCACTATTTTTAGTAATAATATGGCCCATACGATCTTTCTGAGTTTCGTTGAGAATTAGATTTTGAATTGAAGATGGTCTTCCAATATCCGAAGTTTCAGGTAAAACAGAATTCATTTGCATTTCTTCAAGCCTTTTTATCAAAGATATGGATCTCTAAAAGCTATAGATCTCTGAAACTCTAATAAACTTATTTTAGAATTCATTAAATCCATGTAGAGTCTCTATTTTTCCCATACAATATGTTCTTTTTTCTTACTATATTACTTATTTTTACATTTATTAGAAAAAATGTCGATTTCACCTGCAATGTCTTTAGGTGAATCGACATTTTCACATAAAATATCGTCATCAATAGCTTCTTTGGCCTCCATTGTGACGGTGATATGAACTAGTGTGTCTTTTGGTAATTTTTCCTTTATGAAATTTCCCAAGTTTTTCAAAGTGTTTATCCGTCATGTATGTTTTTAAGGGGACAGTGGACCTTCAAACCTAACTTTTTTTTCTTTTGAATGGATTTGCTTGAAATTTGAATATGTGATTAGTACCATAGATATTTAAAAGTGGTTAAAATTTAATGATGAAATAATAATAATTTATGAATTATGAGTTATTAATTATATCAAAAATTGGCCTAATTAAAAATGTTCCATGCGCATTTCTTTTGCATATAATATGGTAATTTTTATTTACAGGATACATTATAGAACTAACAATGAAACTTATTGCTTATTTTAAGCATTCATTAAAAATATAAAGTGAAAAAAAATAATAATAGTGAAAACACCCTTTTTATTACGCAAAATACCTATAAATCATCTTTTCAAGTACAAAATTTAGAAATTCTGAGCTACGAAGCATAATTTTTTTCAATAAGATTTATTTGATATACAGTTAAGTATATAAAACGTAAATTTCAAAGCAATAGGATAGTTAGAAATGCGCCTGGAGCAGTCTGAATATTCGTATGACAGGAAAATTTTTATTTTGAGAAAAACGCATTTAAAGTTATTGCTATTAGTAACCACATAATATCTAAATTAAATACAAATGCCTATAATTAGGAAAGTAATCACAAAAATTAAAAAAATATTTTGCAACACATTCCTACTCGTCCGTAGTTTCACAATTCAATAAAATAAAAAAATTGAATTTTTGGATAAATTTCACAATTTTGAAAGTCCACTGTCCCCTTAAGCTTTCACAGCATTTACCAACACTCTTACATTTTTTCCCATCTAAATAAATATGTTTCGATTGTGGTTTGATTACAATATGCAGTAAGTAGAGAATGGATGCCATAAATTTATTCCTTTCGATAAACTATCTTTAGTGATATAAAATGGTAATTAAATGTAATGAAATAATCAAACTATGTTTCAGATTAAATAATAATACTTACACATAGCAACAAAATCACGTCTACATGGCGATCGGATACACACACTAGCGAAGCGAGCGAGGTAATAATAACACAGATCTCCAACTAAAAAGCTGTTTCATTATTTTCAACTAATTTACATGTATTTTGGTGTGCAGAATACGAACAAAAATTTGAAAAAAAATCCTAGACCTCAGGATTTAACACAAAATGCAAAATTTTCTTCAAATTTAGCAAATTTTTCTCAAATTTTGGTATTTTTTTTATCTTAGGGTTCTTAATTAAATTTAAAATCAAAATTACTATTAATTAAGTCACATCAGTGCATTTCAGATATACAATACCAAAAAAACATAACTCTCAAAGAAAAGAACTTCCAGAGTGAGCTAATGGAAACCGGAATCAACATGTTGCAAGCTGACCGCGCAAGCTCTGACATGCTCGGGTTTGATTCAATTTT
The DNA here is from genome assembly GCA_907164885.2 of Dolomedes plantarius. Lineage (NCBI taxonomy): Eukaryota > Metazoa > Arthropoda > Arachnida > Araneae > Dolomedidae > Dolomedes > Dolomedes plantarius. Next base: position 79,514,560 of record OU015499.1, read on the forward strand.
TTATTTGGTTTCGCCTGATCACACTTTTTCATTTCACTTCGTGTTAGCTCGTCATTCTTAAATCGTGTTTCCCCAAGTTACCATTATGGCTCCGCGGAAGTGTATTAAATCGAATGACAGTTTCTGTTTCACTTGTGGTGAATATACAGTGTTGAAGCTACAGCTGAATATCACAGACTTTATGAAAAAAGTATATTTCGCATACTTCGGACTAAAACTTGGAGATCAAAATAAAGTTTGGGAGCCAAAGTGTGTAAACGGTGTGTTGAGGACCTCCGAAATTGGTTCAAGGGTAAGAAAAAAGCTTTCCGTTATGGGATTCCTATGGTATGGCTAGAGCAAAAGAACCTTAGTGACGACTGTTACTTTTGTTCATGCGATGGTTCATTCGATGGTTCATGCGATTTTGTTCATTCCAAATGGAAGCATTCCATTCCATACCCCAATCTCCACTCAACAATTCGTCCCATCCCCCATGGCACAGATATACCAGTATCTAGACATCGTGAAAAGGAATTCATTCCTTACTTTGCCCTGGAAGACAAGTTGGTTTATTGCATCAATGTCGAAGGTTTGATGGGTAAATCCAAAATCCAATATGATTCAATGCAATGGCTTCTGTTCATAGATTCTTCAAAAAGAAGTCTCAAAGCAGTTTTGCTCCACAACGGCAGTTTTTACGCTTCCATCCCTGTAGGTAATTCCGTACACTTGAAGGAAACCTACGAGAACTTGGAATTGGTTTTTGGTAAACTTAAATATGAAGACCACGGTTGGCAAGTGTGTGGGGATTTAAAGATCTTCTGCATGATGCTCGGGAAACAAGCTGGATATACCAAATACCCATGTTTTCTGTGTCTATGGGACAGTCGAGACCGACAAAATCACTGGATCAAGAAGAAGAGTTGGCAGCCGAGGGTGCTCACAGTCGGTCAAAACAATATCCTCTGAGAAACTTTGGTACCTCCACATAAAGTTCTTCTACCACCTCTCCATATAAAATTGGGGTTGATGAAACAATTCGTGAAATCACTTCCAAGAGATGGAGAATGCTTCAAATATTTGGTCACCGAGTTTCCAGGCCTCTCGGAGACAAAATTGAAGGAAGGTATGTTCGTTGGACCAGACATTAGAAGGTTTGTACCTAATCAAGAGTTTGTCACTACCATGACGGATTCTCAAAAAGAAGGGTGGATTGCATTTAAAGAGGTCGTACAGAAATTTTTAGGCAATAAGAAAGATCCTAACTACTCAAAGGTCATCGGACGAATGCTGAAAGTATTTCAATCTTTAGGTTGCCTGATGAGTTTGAAAGTGCATTTTCTCCAATCCCACATTGACAACTTTCCTGAAATTTTGGGAGCTGTGAGTGAAGAACAAGGTGAATGATTCCACCAGGACATTAAAGAGATTGAAAGAAGATATCTGGAAAATGGAGCATTGCAATGATGGCAGACTACTGTTGGATGCTTCAGAGAGACATTCCAGATGGTACTCACAAACGTAAATGTACCAAGAGGAGTCTCGCAGGGAAGAAGAAACGATTTTAGTGTGTTTTAGTGAGCTTATTTCAGTTCAAAAATTATTTTCGTGTAAATTTTGTAATTAAAAATTAAATTTCAAAGTCTATTTTCATTTATTTTGAAGCATTGCCTTATTTAACATAGTTACCTGAATTGTCAGGAAACGTGATGTCCTATGACAAAACGGAGGTAATTTTCAGATTCAACGTACAGAAAATCATAAAGAATATGTGGAATAACCGAAACAGCTCTTAAAAATTTTTAAATGCAGACCTGTGTAATAACAACTTGTTGTCAAGTTCCACTATAGTCCAGTCAATGAATGCTCAAAAGAGGGGTCTAGATGGAAAGTCATAGGGCGGAAGAACTGACTTCAGAACATTGTTTGGACTAGTTAGGAGATAAAAATACTAAAAGTCCCCGGTCCTAGGGGGAGAGAAGGGGGGGAGGGGGGGCCTAAGGAGGTCCCGTTTTTTGGTTTTTCACTTATAACTCGAAAATGATTGACCCTACAAAAAAACGTCTTATACAAAAAAATAAAGCTGACAAAATTTCCTACAAAAACATACATAAAGTTTATTTGTATCTTAAATAGTTTCTGAGAAATGAGCCGGAGAAAATCACTAATTTATGAAAAAATGAATTTTGCCCCACTTTTTTCGATAAACTTTGCCTCTGGAATTCTTTAACGTCGATTTGAGAGACAAACCTTGGGAATGAACTTGTACAGCATTAAATCCCCTTCAAAACGAATATATTATTTAATGTTTTACCTTCATCTGTTCAAAAATTAGAGCAATTTTGCCGTTTCTTACAAATTTCGAAAAATAAGCCTCAAAGCTGTAGTTTGCACTTTTTGTCATTTAAATGGTTATGTCATCCACAAAAGTTCTTTGTATGTGGACATAAAACCTCTTGTAATTATGTTTTGTACTTCTATTCTTAAGGTGATTGGAAGGAGGGGTAGGGGGATTAATGCAAATAGTACCTAACATGAATACGTGCTCTTTATAATACACGCAGATTATGTTCTTTTATTAAAACATACCTACTGAATTATGCTCTTTGCATATATATGAGCAACATTTTCGACATGTTTAGTTCGTTTTCCTATTTTGTTTTGTTGTGCAATAAATACATCGTTCTTCTTTGGCGGATAATAGAGCTATTGTGGGGGTTCACAAGCGCAGGGTATGCCACCTGGTGCAAATACCTGCTGAGTCAGCAGTCGCGCCGTGGTCGAAACAATCGATTTCATCTTTCAAAAGCAATAACTTACAAGAAAATCAGGAGAGGTTCTTAGTATCTCACACGTGGGTACGAATAATACATAAGGTCAATTACCAGGAATTTTATCTCCTTCAGTTCAGGAATCTACCCTCATTCAGATTCCAAAGACGTGTCGAGTCAGTTGTTTAAAATATTTAAATTTTATTTGTTGTCGTGCATCGTCATTCGTCATGACTGAGAAGTGTTTGATTTGTGATGGATACATGGATGAATCGAATGGTGATGTGTCCATATTGACTGAAAAGGGTATATCTTCACTGATACAAGGCAGCAGAGAAAGAAATGATAGTAAGAGTTCTCAGCTACTTGGTGTGAATTCCCTCAAAGTTCATATCTCATGCAGGAAGAGGTACACTAGAGCCAGCACCATCACGGCTGATAAGAAGAAAGCTTCATAAATTTCATCAGTACCTCAAGAAAAGGTAAGTTTGAGGTCAACAAAACCTACATTTGACTTTAAGACTCAATGCTTGTTCTGCAAGGTATCTGTAAAAAATGAAGGGAAAAAGTTCTTAAAGAAGCGGAAGGTAGTGTACAATGTTCGAGACATAGATACCTTCAAAATCAAGTGTATGGATGTTGGTTTAGACAGCAATGATGAATGGGGTAAACATGTAGTTTCTCGCTTTTTTTTGTTGGTGGAGGATTCCTGTTGCACAAAGTGATTTGGTCAAGATCAGCAACAGTTTTCAGAATTTGTCAATCTTACTTGAAATTTATCAAGAGCCACTACCTTGGAAAGAGCTGTACAGTTGTATTCGATGGATACTCCAACTCAACCAATAGCACGAAGACAGCAGAACAAGAACGCCGGTATCGTATAAACATTTCCGCTGATATTGTTTTCAGTTTGGATACAATAATTAACGCCAAACAAGACCAGTTTCTCTCCAACAAGAACAACAAAGTGAGACTGATCTCCATGCTTAAATATCCACTTGAGACTGATGGAATTAACACGCAAGAAGCACCAAGTGATGCTGACTCCTTGATTGTGAGAACCGCGATTGAGAAATCAAAAAATAATTCTTTTGTTGCTGTCGTTGGAGAAGATGTAGACTTAGCAGTTCTCCTAATGGCCATCACCCCACCTGATAAAGATATCATTTTAATAAAACCTGACCGTGGAAAAGTTCCAAACACTACTTACTCCACACAAGAGTTGAAGCTGCTGGAGCTGCGAGATATACTGTTTCTTCATGCCTTAACTGGCTGTGGTACAACTTCTGCTGCTTTCAGAAAGAGCAAAGTCGATTTCTGTAAGCTATATCAGAAACACCTCGATATTCAAGAAGCCTCTGCAGTATTCTCCAACCCGTCCTCGCCACCCACTAAGATTGTCGAACAGGGAACTGTATGACTTTTAAGATGGTACGGTGCTAAGTCAAGCGAGACCTCTCTTAACCGCTTACGATACGACACATTTATCACGTCAGTTTCAAATGTCAAACCAGACATTTCCTCTCTTCTGCCAACTGAGGGAGCAGCTACTGTAGCGTACTGGAAAGATGAGGTTATTTTTCCAAAGAACCCACAAGCGCTTGGAACACAGCTGCGTGTTCTCAAGGAATGTGTTGTTCGGTTCCACCAGTTCGGAACACGTGGGGGGATTAAAAACCGTTTCCCTCACAGACGCAGCCACTAAAGCTGTCAACTTAACGTTTCGGAATGTAGTAAAGTTCGGCGACTAAAAAGAGCTGTCAGCCGATAATCTGTCGGCATCTGCCGCCTCCTCCACCCCTTCTGAAAATCCAGACATTGAAGGGAGACGCTGTATAAAACCCGAGCGGGAGAGACGTGTTTTTGCTAGGCTTCTGTGTTGTTGGGCCGAGAATGGGCCCTGGAGCGTGTATTTGTGAATCTGCACGTAAATTAAGTGATTATGTCGAAAATGTCTAATGTTTAATTTTTTTTGTTAATAAATTGCTGAATTTTTGTTTTAAAAATTTGGCTTTCGCTTTTAATTAGAACTCTGTCTTTCTTTGGTATGGATCAATAGTTGTGAAATTTCTTCAAAATGCCTCAGAGAGAATAGCCTTACTACTTGTCGTGACGTCACACTACGCAACATTTGTATCGATGTAACTACCAGGTCCAACTGTGGTTAGGAAAAGAGCTTCCTCCTGAAGAGTGGGGGTGGGAACGGAAAGGGAATCATCTCTATCCAATACCAACGAAGGACCCACCCTCACCAGATGATATCCTGAATATGATATTTTGCCGGTGCACTAAAGGTTGTACCAGTAGCAAATGCGGGTGCAGAAGAGCATCGATGAACTGCTCTACTGTTTGCCATAACTGTCATGGGCATTGTACTAACGGTATCCCCGTTTTGGATTGCGAAGTTGAGGACGAGGAAGAAACCGAAACCCTGCCCTTCACTACAGAAATGGAGGAAGATTCGGAGGAGCCATTCGCAGTAAAAGACGACCCACCACCTGAGGAAATCCCTGGACCCTCTCATCCAAAGCGACGGAAAGTAATTTAATTACATTTTCAACGTACTTTTCTTTCTTAAAATTGTTGCGATTAAAGTTATTTCACCAAATTTACATTACCAATTTTTTGTGTACTGTAACCTAATTTTTTTTGCATTATCTTAAATTTACATTATATTAATTCAATGTAATTATGTACCTGTTTTTATTACACTAAAACTTTCTTCCCGAGGTGTTACGAAGGTATTGCACTTTACACAGCGTTTAAACCAATGGTTTAACCATTTAAATGACAAAAAGTGCAAACTACAGTTTTGAGGCTTATTTTTCAAAATTTGTAAGAAATCGCAAAATTGCTCTAATTTTTGAATAGATGAAGGTAAAACATTAAATAATATATTCGTTTTGAAGGAGATTTAATGCTGTACAAGTTCATTCCCAAGGTTTGTCTCTCAAATCGACGGTAAAGAATTCCAGAGGCAAAGTTTATTGAAAAAAGGGGGGCAAAATTCATTTTTTCATAAATTAGCGATTTTCTCCGGCTCATTTCTCAGAAACTATTGGAGATACAAATAAACTTTATGTATGTTTTTGTAGAAAATTTTGTCAGCTTTATTTTTTGTATTAGACTTTTTTTGTAGGATCAATCGTTTACGAGTTATAAGTGAAAAACCAAAAAACGGGACCTTCTTAGGCCCCTCTCCCCTTTGCTCCCCCCCCCCCCAGGACGGGGGACTTTTAGCATGTTTATCACCTAACTAGTCCAAACAAAGTTCTGAAGTCAGTTCTTCCACCCTATGACTTTCCACCTAGAATCATTCGTTGACTGGACTACTACATAACTTTTGTTCAAAACAGGGTTGTCACTTTTCAAGCTTAATACTATATACAAAAAAAGCTTAATACAATATAGAGTTTAGTTGTACATATAAAAACATTTAAATATTAGAATTAGCATATATTTTAACACGCCCCATTGCTAATTACACTACTTTAAATGTCTACAGACTTCAATTTAACGATATAAGGATCATATATGGAGACCTGATAATACATAAAAGAATGCTTCAACAATGCATAAAAATATGATTATACTATTAGACATTCAAGCAGGGTAATAAATATTGATAATGTTTTAGTACTGCTACACTGTAAATAAAACTAACTTCTAAATACTAAAATAGGTCTGTGCATGAGGTGAGTTTGATCAAAGTTTCTAAAATGAGTCTCTAAACAACAATAATCAATGTTTTCCCTAGTATTACAATAAGACTGTCTCTACATCAGAATAGGAGAAAGTCCTCACTCAAGGTTGTCACTCACTTTTAGTGCTTATTTACCATGGTAAGTTGCTGCATATCCAGAAGCTTGTAGGGTTTTCTTCGACACCAGTTTTGTGAGAAGGTCAGCAAGGTTCTCACTTGATGGTATGTACTCAAAAGTAATGACTCTCTCTCTCACCACATCTCTTAAAAAAAGTATTTGATATATGTGTGCTTGCTTCTCTCTGATGTCACATGGTTTTTAGCTGTGAAGATGGTTCCTTGATTGCCAACTAACACTTTCTGAGGCGAGGACACCGACCCACTACATATTTCCTTCAATAGATTGTTGATCCACAAAATTTCTTTGGCGGTGTGACACATAGCAATATATTCTGCCTCTGTCGACGGCAAGGCTGTTGTGGATTGCTTCTTGCTAGATCATGAGATTGGAGCTCCAACAAGCAGATTTATGTATCCACTATGAGATTTTCTGTCAGTTCTGTCACCTCCCCGGTCAGCATCAGAATAGATTACCAGTGGTTCACCTGTCTTCCTAAATTTCAACTTTCTGTGTCGAGTTCCCTTTAGATACCTCAAGATATGCTTCACACTACACCAATGTTCTTCAGGGTACTTCTCATTGAACTCGTTCATATAGGTGGAGGAGTAGACCATATCTGGGCGAGTGCCGCAGGTGAGATATAGCACGCTCCCAATAGCTTGCCTATATAGGATCTCTTTGCTTCTGTTTTTGATTTCTTTCCTTTGTTGTTCGTCTGCTTTACTGTATTTCATGCTGGGACCTAATGGTGTATCTGCAGGTCTTGCTTCAGCCATCTTGAAGGCTTCTAGTGTTTCTGACACATAGGCAGTTTGGTCCAAAGTGTATAACCCATCAATGTTTACTTTCTTAACATGCAAGGAAAAAGTATGTTAAGAAATTAAAATACTTTTTCCTTGCATATTTGCATGGATAAAATTTGGCTTGCTGGGCATAGATCCTTAGCAATGAATATTTCCTTGATCTATTCTTTGAACTTTTGTTTTTTGGATGTCACCAATGATCAAAAAGTCATCAACATAGACTCCAACTATAATGTTTCTCTGGTGACAAAACATAATACAGGGGTCTGCATTTGCCCTCACTAATCCATAATTAATTAAGAAGTCATTTAAGCAAATGTTTCACTTTCGTCCTGATTATCGAAGGCCATATATACTCTTCTTTAGGTGACAGACAAGAAGCTCCTTACCTTCTTCAATGCAACCAACTGGCTGAACCATGTACAAGTCTTCTTCTAAGACTCCATTGACGTACGCAGCTGTCACATCCATTTGATGGATTTCAAAATCTTTTTCGGCAGCTATGGCAAGTAATAGTCTAATGGACTTGAGCTTGTTAACAGGAGAAAAGGTATCCTGAAAGTCCACACCAGATACTTGGAGGTAGCCCATTGCTACTAACCTGTCCCTAAATTTTGCTCGTTTTCCGGTTTCAAGCAAAAATTGAGTGGTCTGTTTTGAATGTATAACAGACAAAGTGCGAGTTATTACCATTATTTCATCAACTATTTCAATGCAAGTTTTTGAAAACTTTCAGAAATTATATAAATAAAAAACTATCTGATTAAACAATTATGTTCATTTGTAAGCTCAAATAATGTTATAACATTTTTGTGGGACATAATAGCTAGATTTTTCATTCCAAAAATTCGATTTCACTGCATAATTTACATTACAAAGAGCATTTTTTTTCAATTAATGCATACTCAAAGCAATTTTAAACAGAATGTGAATGATCATAACATTGAAATTTAACTGTCAATAGTTATTTTAACCTTTCTGGCATAAAAAAATATTAATTTAAAAAAGCTATAAAATGCAATTTACAAGAACCCCATTCATTTACAATTAAAGTTTTAAATCATTATTTTTCTAATACAAAAACACTTCTGATTATTTTTACTTCTTGCGTAAAATAATTAAACGACGGACCAGCCGTGATTGCTTCTTTCCTTTATTGGCGACACATTACATAAGGATAAAACTTTACAATACACAGCAACTAAAAATTTAAAATATTTAAAATTATGAGCTTCGATACAAAATATCAAGGCCTTGCTCACTTCCTCCACAGCTAACTGTCTTCTCATGCTCTTTAAACAGTATTCAGCTTCTTAACCGTAAAATTTGCATAAACAAAAAGACCGCCAGGGTTGTCTTGTAGTTGCGCTGCTTGCCCAGTTGCTGACGTCACTGCGTTCATTTAGAAGCATAAATAAAACGCAGTACTAAGTGGCGCGCAGGCGCCAACATCCCGCCCGGCCTTGCAATGTTCACATGCAAGAACCTGACAGGAGCAACATAATACCATAAAATTATTCAAACAATTTAAAATAATTTAAAATAGTTAAAGTAACTATGAAATTACGAATTTATACAATAAAAGGAATATAAATAACATTAAAATTACAAATTATTAATTCACTTAGTATTCGTGCGATGCTACGACCGCTTAAAGGCCAAAGTTTTAAACGCACTGCATTTAACAATCCTTGAGGTCCAACATGGAATAATCTCCTGTGCAAGCTGGCAAAGTAAATTTTACTTAATTTCGAACCTTTCGGTAAAATAGCTGGATGTTTTTGAGAATATGGCACAGAAGCATTTTCTAATCTTCCGCCTACACGGACTATTCCTTCCCCATCCTAAAATGGAAATAGATTAGAAATATTACTTGGAAGTCCCTTTTTATCAAACAAGGGTCTTTGGGCATGCTGGATCAATTTAGTTTCAGCATCCTTAATTTCTGTTACAGTTAGGGGGCCAACCTTCTTATGTTTGTTCTTACAGTTGTAGATGAATCTTAAAGTATAAGACAAAATATGATTAACTTTAAAATAATTGTTAAAAAGTTCTAAAAGTTCCTTTAAAATGCTACTGGAATCTTTATTGATCAAGACTATCTCATTATTGCTCTCGGTTTCAGGCAATTTTTCTTTTCTTGCACTATAGTCTCTCTTTCATTTTCTGTGAGGCAGTCCAGCTCAGGAACAATTGGCTGAGAGTTTTTGGGAAATTCCGGATCTGTCGAAAATTCCGCACCTATCCACCACCCGGAGTTTGTCACTAGACAGTCAGCACTCATTTCACGAGAGAGGAGGTCAGCAGGATTTTCTTTACCTGCACAATGGTACCAGGAGTTCGGATTTGTCAAACTGGTAATTTCGTTGACTCTGTTAGCAACGAATTGTTTCCATCGGGTTTTCGTACCCTTTATCCAAAAGAGAACAATCCTCGAATCTGTCCAGTGAAACTGGAGACAGGATCTTTTAAGATTCACGATCTCCTTCACCTTAGATGTCAGACGAGCAGCGACTAGAGCTTCCAGCAGTTCTAGTCTAGGTAGGGTTACACTGTTTAAGTGTGCCACACGACTTTTGGCAGTCACAAGTCTAACTGAAACTCCATTCCTTGTTTTGGATTTCAAATATATGGCTGCACCATATGCCTTTTTGCTTGCATCACAAAAACTATGTAACTCAACAACATGTTGCAAAGTGGAATCTAGAACTAATCTTGGTATTCTTCACACCATTTCTTCCACTCTTTTTCAATATGCGATGGTAAAGGGTCATCCCATGGAGTTTTTTCACTCCAGAGATCTTGAATCAGACATTTTACTCTAACGGTGAAAGGTGAAATTAACCCTAAAGTGTCAAAGAGTTTCCCTATTGCTTGAAATATGAATCGTTTTGAGTTTTTATCAATGGAAACAAATTCCGATAGACTGCTAGTGTCCATAGTTAAATAGTCCTCACGAGTATCCCATGACAGTCCTAATACCTTTGTTTGGTTTACGCCGAAACCTACAGTTTCATGTACAGGGGTGTACATCAAAACTTTCTTTCTTCCATTGCTCCATTAAATTAGCATCATTACTAATTCATTTCCTGAGATCCATTCCAGCAGCTTCCATAATATTCTTTGCTCTTCTCGATATTTGAAGTGCTTCTACAAAACCGTTACCACCGGAATAAGATCATCAACATAGAAGCTTCTATCTAAAAGTTCGACAGTGTCAGGGAACTCATTTCTATATCTTTCAATGTGATATCTGATCGTTGCTGCGAGCAGAAATGGGCTTGAACTGACGCCAAAATTTAATCGATTGAAACTGTATACCTGTAGTTTGGGCTTTTTATGAACACACGGTTCATCATCACTCCAGAGAAATCGAACAGCGTCTTTGTGTTCGTCAGCGAAGCAAATTTGCAAAAAGGCTTGTTTTATGTCAGAACAAAAAGCCGTTTTATTCAATCTAAAACTAATTAATATGTCTAAAAGATTTGGGTTTGAGTTTATTCCTGTCCACAAAAAATCGTTTGGAGAAAGCTCGTTATTTTGGTAACTTCCAGCGTCAAAGACAATTCTTGTTTTTGATGTTAAGCGATCTTCTTTTCTTACGGCCTGATGAGGCAAATAATACAGGTCTTTCCAACTCGTTTTCTGTTATGTCAGTTTTAACTTCTTCTATGATACACTGTTCTAAGTAATCGCGAATGATTTCACGGTATTGCTGATGTAATTCCGAATCGTGGCTAAATCTTCGCCATAAATTTTGAAAACGTTGTCTAGCTAAAGGATAGTGTCGTATTGCTCGTCCAAAGTTATTTTAACGGGCGTGAAATAGTTAGTTAGTACATTAAATTATTTATAAAGGGGTAGTTGGGTGCGTTGTGTTTTTAATATTTATTTTGTTAATAACCCGTAGTTCAGGACGTAACTAGCAATTGACGAACAAGGGAACTAAAAAATGGAAAAAACAAATAAAACAGAGAGATTTAAAATTAACTTAAACTTAAATTTATTTACAAATTATTATACATTGTTTGTACACATTATTTTAATCATATTTTTTTTATAGACACACTATCCATATACCAACATTAGTTTATCATTATATCGAAATTTAACATTCAAAATTTACTTGACGAGGAAAATAGGGAGCGCACGACAAAATACCAAAACTCAAAATACTTAATCAACTCTTATATCAACTACTCCTACTCTAACCGTAAACAACCTATTTCAAAAACAAAAAAACCAAAACAAAAGGGGACTGATCTAAACAATAAAATTGTGCCACTCACTCAGTTCCGTTGATATTTATCTAATTGTTGAATCCGCTGACTCGTCTAGCTGGGGTCCTTTGGATCCTTCTGTACTTTGGATCCTTCTGGCAGGGCACACACACACCTCTTGATTCTCCGTCTCTTGATGATTCTTGTGACCGCGACACACTCGCTCCACTATTTATTTTATATGCAGGGAATTCTATTTTATCATTAATATTTGTGGGGAACTCCAAGTTCGACTGAACGCAGTAATAACACCAGGAGAACCGCAGCTCTACTCCAATACGCAAAATCTCAGGATAAAAGCGGGGAACCCAAGCTCGACCCGACACGCCAGAAGTCTGAGTCTGAGACTCGAGAGAGAGATCTGAGAGAGAGCCCCCTTTTTTTTTTTAAACTCCCTAATTTATACATTTCAAACTCCTTTCTTCTTTCGTGTCTCCTCCTCCTCAAAATTTTCTCATCCATACAAGATTCAGCAAAAAAACTCATTCGCTTGCTCACTTCAAACTTTATTTTATTGGCCGCCCTCAGCTAAGCCGCACACGCCCCCACGGAAAACATGCCTGCATAAACCTCACACGACGCCCTTGGTTCTTACATGCCGCCGTTGTAAATCTGAAAACACAGTCCATTGTCGTGTAGTGTCAAATCCTGGCGACAAACTCTCTTAAATCTCGTCTGGCGATCTACCTCCCAAGTTGACCACCGCCACAGGACTATTCACTGCCTTACGTCACACAGGACCTCTCCGCTCTATAATTATCGTCCCGCTGAACCGGCGTTCCCAATTTCATCAAAAGAATGTAATGATAAAAGCCTTCGATCGACTTCACCTCTTAATATTTTTTATGAAATTTTCATATATCCGAAGGCGCTTCATTACAGATAGTTATCAGATAATTTCCTATAAGGTTTTCTAAAGGGAAATCGCACAACATAACGTCCATTTTTGAATTCAACAGCTTCGCTAAACATTTCCATTGCTTGACCTTCGTGCAAAACTGGATCATCTCGAATTCCCAGACCCTCTAAATCAAAGAAAAGCTTCAACGTATCTTGAAGATAATCATTTCTCGCAAAAAAAAACACTGAACTTGTTTTTCTTCAAGCTTACCACATGCTATCCACCCACACTCACTCTCTTTAAAAAACAATTCTTCATTTACTTTATACGTGTTATGCTTCAAAACCTTAAAGAATATATCAGCACTAATTAGAGCATGTACCTCATTAGCTTCATAAAATGATTTATCAGCTAACTTTAAAAATTGTGGAATTTCCACACTCGAAATATTTAATTTTGAAGATGGTGTGAATTCGGTAATTTTATCCACGATCAAAAATTCTACTTGTTCAATAAAACTACAATCTTCATTTGAAATAAATGTACAGTGGAATCTCGATCGATCGTTTTTCAAGGGACCGATTGAAATGAACGATAAATGCGGGAAAACGATAGATGCGGAAACATAACAAAGCAATATGATCGTTGGGACTGGATAAAATGAACGACACATGCGGAAAAACGATGGATCCGAAAACGATCGATCGAGATTCCAGTGTATTTAATTTCCACTTAATATTCTGTGATAATCCATTTAAACCGCAAACAGGTGTATTAATTTTCTGTTTCTTTAACCCTAAGCCGTCACTTATTTTTTCTGTAAGCACGCATAGATTACTTGCTGAATCAAGAATTGACCTAATTTTTATCTTTGGATTATTTGCACTTCGAACATAAATTTCAGCAGTAGAAAAGAGTACATTTTTTCTTTTTTTTGTTCTGAACATCTGTTATTACTAAGAACTGAAGCCTTTGATTCCGCAATTGAGTTATTATCTGGTAATTTGAAAGAATTATTTTCATTTCCCTTACCGTTCGGGTCATCAGTTTTTATTTTGGTGGTGTCTTCGATACAGATCAATTTATTATGTCTAGCACCACACACACATTTAAATTGAGAAAAACAGTTCTGCTTTTTTATGATTTAATTTCAAGCACAGTTCACAGAGTTTATTTTTCCGAATTAATTTGAGTCTTTCATCAACACTTAAATTTTAGAAAATATCACAACGATATGAGGCGTTGAAAGGCAAAGTGGTGTAAGTCACATTTTCAACTTTTTTCATTTGAGGGCAAATAAAGAATCTCCATGTTCAATTTATAGTGAAATTGTAAAAAGTTATTATTTGCAGTATTGTAATAATTGTTATGAATTATAATTTGTTCAATTTATGGTGGAATTTTTTGTAGTTTTTGAAGAAAAACGCTATGGACTTACACCACTTGACTTACTGACTTACACCACTTTGCCTTTCACTGCCTCATATATTGGATGCGGTGACTTACACACAATGCAAATTTTGTTCTTATTTTCATTTATTAGGAAAGCCCTGGATAATTTGTTAGATGAAACGGGAACATTTTTATTTGTATTAATTTTACGATACCCGCTTGCAGCATTTCTATTTACAGGCAACAAAACTGATTCACGCTGTTCCAAGAATTCAACAAACTCTTCAAATGTTGGTACATTTTTAGATTTATGAGACAATTCGAAATTCTTTCCCGATTCTCTGTCAAGTTTTTGGACAAGAATATTTATTAGAAAAATATCAGATAATTTATTTTGTTCATATTTAAGCACTTTCAAAGCACGTAATTTTTTTTTAACACAGTCAATCATATTTCTATTTTCTCTAGCACTTTCGGCTTGTATTTTATCAAAATTCAAAATATTCTGAACGTGAATATCTACAATTAAGCGCTCATTGTCATAGCGATTTTCTAAAGATTCATATAAGGATTCAAAATTGTCAAAATTACCAGCTAAATGTTTAGCTTCATGAGTTAAGCCAGACCTAAGATAGTACAACCTCTGTGACTGACTCAATTCAGAATTATTTGTGATTAACTATCATCAAACTGATTTTTAAATGAACTAAATTCTTCATACCTTCCTGAAAACTCAGGTAAAATTAGCGGAGGTATTTTTGTTTTGATTTCGAAATTATCACTTGATTTATTTACTACAGTGTAAGAACTTGATTTCTTATAAGAATTAAATACAGTTTCAATTTCTACCTCTAATTTCTCTAGGCGATTTTCCAATTGGTTGAGCTCCTCATCGATGCTGATTAGATCCGCTTCCTTGGCGTCGAGAATAGCATAATAATTACTGCTCAAATCCTCAATGTTCTTTTCAAGGGATACAACACTTTTGAGCTTACTTTAAGCTCTTCCAAATCAGTTTCACTGTCCACAGTTCTTACGTATGTTTCAAGTCTTGTTATCTTACCCTTTAAAGTAGATTTCGATCTATTATTAACATCCATAACGCTGATACGGCTTCAATGTCGACTGAGCCTGATGATTATTTTTACTTTTTGCGTAAAATAATTAAACGACGGACCGGCCGTGATTGCTTCTTTCCTTTATTGGCGACACATTACATAAGGATAGAACTTTACAATACACAGCGACTAAAAATTTTAAATATTTAAAATTATGAGCTTCGATACAAAATCTCAAGGCCTTGATCACTTCCTCTGCACATGTCTATGTTGCGAGATATTCTGTATTCGGTTTAGTCAAAAGATAAGCACAATTGAAATATTAAACAGGCTTCCGGGGCATATGGTATTGTGGAAAAACAAATAAACCTCTCAATAAACACCAAAATTTCCTAAATATAAATATTTATATAAAGAAAATGTGAATATGCACTTTTTAAATATTTTAGCGTGTAATCAACAAAATAAAGAAATGGTGAACTTCATATAAAAATATCTTAGTAGAATATTTATCTAAAACCAAAAACTAAAGTAATCAACAAAGAAAGAAATACATGAAATATGAACAGTTTTGGAAAAAAATCGGTACAATGAAAATAAAAATTAAAGAATTATTTGTTTGGACAGTTCAAATATGATTCTATATATCTAAAATCAAAAATGAAAACCACGTATAAACAAAACTGAAGATAGATATATAACTATGAAATGAGAACAAAAAGAATCTTATGTCACATGTTCACGTTTAATGATTCAACAACCTCTCAAGAAAGGATATACGGGCCTACGGGCCTAGTCTCAGGCCTTTCGAAAAGAATTCGCTATCGAGAAACGTCAGAAATGACGTCACGATGAGGGCGTTATCGCAAGCTAGAAGAAAATTGGTAGTCTTAGGCCATTTCTCGGGAGCTAAACTCATTTCGTATTTCTCACTTAGCGGGTAAAACTTTCCACCAAACTTGAATAGGTGAGAATGTACTTCGCTTTCGAGTTTAAGATGACCCCCGATTTCGTGTTGATTGTGTTCAAATGAAAGTACGTTCAGCACTTTAAGTCCAGCGGCTTGGTCTGTGTGTTATCTGTCAGTTAGTCACGGAACTGTTTTATATCTATGTATATAAAAGAGCTCGTCTGTTTGTATGTCCACTATAGAATCCTAGACTGTTTCACCGACCGGAACCAAAGTCGGCTCAGTTAATGTTTAGGACCTGTTGCCTCCTAGTTGAGACAACGTAAGAGGAACTTACTAATTTAACGGTATTTAACTAAAGAAAAACTAATAATGCAAGTTATCAATAGCAAACCATTTTATTTTTCAACTCAACTGCATTCTAAAGAGAAACTATGTATATAACTGTTACCACACAATTATTTTTAACAATAATTACAAAAGTAACATTTAAAAATTATAAAAATATTTGAGTCAATTTTAAATCAATTATTTACATTTTATGCCTTTACAGACCCGAGAAAGACAACGCAGCAAAAATGAAATTGGGGCTCAATTAGTTTTTTTAATTAATTTTTTAATGATTTTTGTCAATTTATTGGCCAACAATGTGCGACAGTAAAATAAAATTGCCGTAGCAGTTGCCATTCTTCATTATACATACACGACAATTCCAGTGTCACGCACATTAGCGTAATATATTAAGAGATAAATGAAAAATAATCCCATGCGGTGACGTCAAACTTTATCTCTTTTGAAGTTTGACGTCACCGCATGGGTATATTTTTGATTTCTCAGTGATTCATTTTTTAGTGAGAATCACAGTGTTTACGTTTTGTTCGGTGGAGTATGCATTTAGAATTGAAATATCTCTAAAACTATTAAAGTAACAGAATAAGTGTACGCAGAAAAAATTATCAGTTTTTAAAGCTCTTTCCAAATATGTAAATTTATGTACTTTCATGAAAAAAAAATACATCGATTTCGACATTTTCAAATAGGGCTGAATTTCAGCCGGTACACCTGCAAGTGTGACCGCGACAGACAGAACCCGACCTTGCTTTATTCTTCTAGTGTTTTGTATTCAAGACTGTGTAAGTGTAAGCATCATACTTGAAGTGTATAGTATAGTCTTTAAGTTTTCTCTGCTTGTGTTCTTTGTTTTGAATTAAATTCAAAAGTGTTATTTTTTTAATAGAATGCAAAAGTGTTGTGTTCCGAAATGAAACCGAAAGTGTTCATTTAAAAAAATGAAATTAAAAGTCTTCTTTTTTTTTAATTGAAATCAAATCTCATTGCTTATTATATATCACACATTACTTTGGCTCCACATTAAAACACTTCTAATAAAATAATAAAAGCTAAATTAATTTAAAATAATTGAAAGCGAGACAAAAGCCGAAATTTATTGCCTTTCGACAAGAAGCCACAAAATATTAATTTATATATAATTATTCGTACTAGAAAAAAGAAAGTTACATCTTAAAAATTATAATTAAATATTAGGCAAAAACCAAAACCAAATGTGACATTTCATGAAACCCTTTCCTCCAGGGTAAACAGGTATAATTCCAGGTTCTTTTACTTCAATCCCTTTGGTGGGTCAAGTATCCTATCAAGGATCGTAGGTCATGACCGATATCATATCGATATATTTTTTTTAATTCAAAAGTAAAACGTTATAGAACACTAAATTCATTCCAAAAACATAATTACGTGAGGTATTCGCCATCAAATAAACACCGTCAAACCTGAGTATTCATTCGAATTTCAAGTACATTTTACCCACGGTGAGACAAAAATATTTCTTCGCGCCAAAGAATCCTGTTTCATACGATAATAGAGCTAGTTACATCCCTGAATGGGTAGAGAGAGGAGTTTTTCATAGATTCTCAAGCCATCTCTCTCATACCCTGCAGATGAAAGGGTTTTTCTTTTACAATTAACCTCTGCAGAAAATCTTTTCTCAAATAGTGCAATAAAAAGGTTTATCTTTTGTATGAGTAAACAGATGTGTTTTTAAAGTACTGGAAAGAGTTTTCTCTCACACAGTGAGGACGAAAGATTTCTCTTCTGTGCTGGTACTAACATGTTTATTTAACGATCGAGCTCAGAAAACCTTTTCTCACATATAATACACCCCAAAACTCTTTTCTCCGTCGATAAGCGGATGCGTTTCAAATTCCACCGGAAAGAAAATCTTTTCTCGCATACACTGCATGCGAAAGGTTTCTCTCACGTGTGAGTGCAGAGATGTGTTTTTAAAAACCCTGTCGAGAAAACCTTTTCTCACATACACTGCAAGAAAATTATTTCTATCCTCTGTGGGTGCGGAGATGTATTTTTATAAAATATATTGCTCAGAAGGTTTTTTCCCACATAGAGTTCAGTTAGAAGGTTCCTCTCCCATGTAGGTAAGATGTCTTTTAAAATCAGACTGTAGAGAAAACATTTTACTACATGCAAAGCAGATGAAAGATTTCTCTCCTGCGTCCGTACGGAGCTTTTTCAAATTACTGGTTAGAAAATCTTTTCTCACATACAGTGCAGGCGAAAGGTTTCTTCTGTGTGGGTGTCGAGGTGTCTTTCTAAACTAACCTGTAGGGAAAATTTTTTCTCACATACAGTGCAGACGAAAGGTTTCTCTCCCGTGTGGGTACGCAGATGTATTTTAAAATTGCTCTGTTTAGAAAATCTTTTCTCACATTCAGTGCATGCAAAAGGTTTCTCGCCTGTGTGGGTAAGGAGATGACTTACTAAACTACCCTGTTGAGAAAATCTTCTCTCACATACAGTGCAGGCGAAAGGTTTCTCTCCCGTGTGGATGCGGAGATGTGTTTTTAAATAACGTTGTTCAGAAAATTGCTTCCCACATACAGTGCATGCAAAAGGTTTCTCGCCTGTGTGGATGCGGAGATGTTTTACTAAACTACCCTGAAAGGAAAATCTTTTCTCACATACAGTGCAGGCGAAAGGTTTCTCGCCAGTGTGGGTGAGGAGATGACTTCTTAAATGACCAGGTTGAGAAAATCTTTCCTCACACACGGTGCATGTGAAAGGTTTCTCTCCCGTGTGGGCCCGGAGATGTGTTTTTAAAGAACACTTCACAGAAAATCTTTTCCCACATATAGTGCATGCAAAAGGTTTCTCGCCGGTGTGGGTGCGGCGATGTTTTACTAAAATACCATGCTCAGAAAATCTTTTCTCGCACACAGTACAGGCGAAAGGTTTCTCTCCCGTGTGGATGCGGAGATGTGTTTTTAAATAACGGCGTTCAGAAAACCTTTTCCCACATTCAGTGCAGTTGAAAGGTTTCTCTCCCGTGTGGATGCGGAGATGAGTTTTTAAATAACGTTGTTCAGAAAACTTTTTCCCACATACAGTGCATGCAAAAGGTTTCTCGCCTGAGTGGGTGCGGAGATGTTTTACTAAACTACCCTGTCGGGAAAATCTTTTCTCACATTCAGTGCAGGCGAAAGGTTTCTCGCCAGTGTGGGTGAGGAGATGTCTTATTAAATTACCATTTTCAGAAAATCTTTCCTCACACACAGTGCATGCGAAAGGTTTCTCGCCTGTGTGGGTGCGGAGATGTTTTACTAAAATACCCTGTTGAGAAAACCTTTTCTCGCATACAGTGCATGCGAAAGGTTTCTCGCCTGCGTGGGTGCGGAGGTGTCTTTTTAAAGAACGCTGTTCAGAAAAAATTTTCCCACATTCAGTGCAGTCTAAAGTTTTCTCTCTTGTGTGGATACGGAGATGTCTTTTAAAATCAGACTGTTTTGAAAACATTTTACTACATTCAGTGCAGGCAAAAGGTTTCTCTCTTGAGTGGGTACGAATATGTTTTTTAAAATTAGCCTGTAGAGAAAACATTTTACCACTGACTGCATGCGAAAGGTTTCTCTGCAGTGTGGGTACGGAGATGTTTTAAATTAACCCTCTAGAGAAAATCTTTTCTCACATACTTTGCAAGTGAAAGTTTTCTCTTCTGTATGACTATGGAGATGCATTTTCGAATGTCACTGTTCAGAAAACTGTAACTGCCAGCAATTCCTTGAAATTCTAATTTTGTGGATACCGCAAACACTTTAGTTTCGCATCTCGCAATCTGCACCGGGCACCTGCAAAGAGAGGAGAAAAGATTGAATGAGATCTATTAACACTGTGCCATCACGCTTTTTTCGTATTTTCACGTGAAATCAATAGTGATATATGAAAGTTTGTGTGCCAGGAAATGAGATATCCGTAAACTAAGATGTCATAAATTATGTTCTGGATTAATCAAATTATTGAGTACTTTAAATTTATTATAATTAGGCCACGAGGTTCCTTAGCTATCCTTATTTTGTCCTGGTAGATCATAAGGACGCGCTGGGATTTGATATGTTCCGGTTTGTAGGGATATGCACCAAACTGCTATCGGCCCGATCAATAATGGATAAACAATATTAATATTTCTCCCCTTTAATCATTTTAGTTGTTCGTAATTTAGAATAATTTCCTCATTAATTATTCAGTTTAATGCTCCCAGAATTTCCAGAGATTAACATCTCGTGGAAAAGTTCGGTTACCATCAGCTTAAAAAGTTTATAAATCTGATATAATATATAAAATTATTTCAGGAATTAACACAGAATATGAGGCTTTTTGGTTTGTTTAGGCATATTTCTTTAGATTGTAGTTTGTTGGTTACATATATTTTCACCGCGCTCCAGATTTTCATCTGGTATGTGGTGTATATAAAACATTAGAAATGACAATAGTATAAATTCATCAATTTCCCCTCCGTTCATCTACTGTATAATGAATCAAACATTTCAAAAGTTATCTGTGGATCTCTTGTAGTCTATGAGAAATACATTAGGAATAACGCTGTTCAGAAAATTGCTCCCCACATACAGTGCATGCAAAAGGTTTCTCGCCTGTGTGGATGCGGAGATGTTTTACTAAACTTCCCTGTAAGGAAAATCTGAGGGATTTAGGAATACACGACTGATAAGGTATTTTACAGATCCACACTTTGTAAATATTGTATTGCGAAATTATAAACACGAAATAAAAATGCTAAACAAAATAAATCCACACCGGAAAGATGCCATGTTCCTCATAAAATTACTTCTGATAACAATTTTAAACTTACATACTCAGAGATATTAATTCAGAACTGCTTAAAGATGATTTTACAATGTTATCTCTCCAACAATTTATTAGTATTTCTTTTAAAACTCTGCGGGTGTTATATAAAATATGCCGAATGGATGTGGGGTGTAACTTTAATCTTAACCAGTCACATACTGATTTGACACAGAGCGGTATTATAGTAAGGAAACAATTTCTAAGCCATAAAAGAAAAAAATTGCGTATACACTCAAACCTGTTTTTGTGCAGTGGATAGGGACGGCATAAAAGAAAACGCATAGAAAATCGCACAAAACTTCACGAGTAGCTATAAAAAATATTTTTCGCAACACTTTTGAAAAGTATTTTTTTATGCTGTGAATAGGGACCGCATAAAAAGTCTCACGTAGAAAATAACTCAAAACCTTACGAAATAACTAGAAATTAAATACTCAGCATTAAATACTTGATCCGGGCAATATCCACCATCTTCAATAATGTTTGCTAACACTTTAGAATAATTTTTAGCGGCTGTTTCATGACGGAATGCAGCTTCGTCCTTTATCTTCAGATTGTGAAGTGCGTGTCGTTCTAAAAACCCGACTAACCAGCCATTGCTTGCAGAAAATTTCGGGCTTCCAATGTGCGACGATGAACTAGACGGCTCTAAATCCTTCAGTTGATTATAAAACCGTATAGCTTTCTCTTTAATTCTCCGTCAATGGGGATTCGTTTTAGAGTTAATTCTTAAATCCACAATATGAGCGCCTTTTCCGTTTTCTTTATCAAAATGTTTCTTGAATACGATGCTTGTTTAGCGCTTTCGTTTGTGGCACAATTACTAGATTTATTTATTTCATCTGCACGTTTTTGTATGCCTCTTACAGTGGATTCGTCTAATCCAAATTCTTTACCAAGAGCTGTGGATCCTTCACCTTCTGCTATTCGTTTTAAAATCGTAATCTTAGTTTCTAAGGAAATTGCCTTTCTCTTTGTTTTTGCCCTTATTCATTTTCAGGGATTATGTCTAAAAATAAAATTAAAATCCTAAAAATTTATATCTAAATAAAAAAAATAATAAATTTACCTTCAATTTACGCTTAGAAATTAATCTTATCTTAATGGTCTAGGAATATGAAAGCACTTTGAAGGACGTCAATTAAATAATGTGATTATATAATTCAATACATATGTAATGTAATTGGCTGACGCAATACTGTATTTTATTTGCAAATCAGTATCAGTATATGTAATGTGATGAAATATCAAAAATCGAAAAAACTAAATGGCCGATCAAACCTACTAATGTTTTTTATTGATAACTTCGTCGATTATGTTCTAATTTCATTGAAATTTTCATATACCGCACAAAAAAATCGCACAAAAACAGGTTTGAGTGTTGGTTGGTTGGTTGAGGTTTAATGGCGCAAGGTCCAGAGAAGACATACTGCGCCACACACATGGTAAAACCCGAAAACACACATATGAGTTAGCATTTTAAAACCTTAAACCGTTAAAACGATGATAAATATATATAGATATGGAAATACAGTGGTCAAACCAGTTAAAAGCTATATTAAAAGAAAAAGCGACTAGGTAGCCATAGCGGACTACAGAGGTAATAAAGGTTACACGAATAGAGGTAAAAACAATTACATATAGATGGTGATAAAAAATAGTATACATAATAGGTGCTAAAACCACTCATAAAACAGGCTATAAAAAAAGTCATATAAAATGAAGTAACAGTAATATAAAAAGACTGAAGCGTAAATATGGAAACAGCAATCACATACAAAGAGTTAAAAGGTGCAGATAAAAGCCAGACCCTTTGGATGAAGAAATTCCCATCCAGATTACAGTCAAGTGCAAGAAAACAAATGAAACGAAAGGTCAGACATTAACATAAAAGAGAAAAGCAAGGACAAAACAAGAAAAAAAGAGGAGTTAAGCCTCCTCAAAAACGACATCATTATCCGAGTCCTCGAACAGATAATTTTAAATCCGTATTTTCCGCGACCCTGCGGACATATTGATTGTTCTTCAGAATATATTGGGGGTCTTTTGTTTTCCTAGAGAGGCCAACGCACTTTCAAGGAACAGCAACTTTTTTCTTATTTCGGTTTGGGGCTAATGGTGAGTTTTCAATAAAATTTCATGGGCGGAAGGTGGCGAAGAAGGTCTGACGTTCTTGCCATACACAGGAGGTGAATGATTCGGATTAGGAGGACTAATGGTGGACTTTTCTCTTATTTCGGTTTGGGGCTAATGGTGGGTTTTTAATAAAAATTTCATGAGCGGAAGGTGGCGAAGAAGGTCTGACGTTCTTGCCATACACAGGAGGTGAATGATTCGGATTAGGAGAATAGAATTATCTGGAGTGAAATGTGTTGGGACTTCTTTCGACTTTAGCTTTTTGGGTAGTCGCCTTGGAGTTAGAATTTTGAGAAGTTTTATTTTGTTGAGACTGATAATTTTTCAGACGGGAATATTGACTTTCTATTATTTTGTAGTTTATTGGTGGTGGGGTTAGGTTCTGACCTGTCTGAGTTGAGGCTGTGCACATAATTTTTTTGGAAGCCATAACAGAAGCATGTGAAACTCCCAATCTGGGACTTCTAGCTTGGATTTGTTTTTTCGCTTCTATGTACGAAATACCGTTATGGGCTCTGAGAGTCTGAACATCCTTTTCCCTGATCCACTTTGGACAAGAGCGTGAGTAGGATGTATGGTCGCCTTGGCAGTTGACGCATTTAGATGACTTACTGCATGACTCTGAGGTATGGTCACGCTGGGCACAACGGGCACAAACCACGGACCCACGACACTTTCACGATGCTTTCAAGTGTCCAAATCGTTGGCACTGGAAGCAACGGAGAGGGTTCTGGACGTACGGTCTGATTGGGCATCGAAGGTACCCAGCAATCACAAAACTTGGTAATTTAGGTGTGTCAAATGTCAGAATGAGATGTTTCGTGGGAATTACATTCCCATCCCGACGGATGTTAATACGACGCACAGCAGAGACCAGCTGATCTCGGAGAGGTTCCAAAATTTCTTCTACAGTGGTGTGCAGTAAGTCTACCTCCGAGATAACACCTCTCGAAGAATTGAGATAACCATGTGCAGATACGGAGAAGGCCATGTTTCCAAACATTGTAACATTTGACAACTGCGAAGCTTCTGCCGCATTCGACACCTCTACTAATAAGTCTCCTGAACGGAGTTTTTTACACTTTTTGCATTGCCTACTGATAAACTAATGCATTTCTGAATTAGGAATGGCGACACCGTAGAAAATGTGCCTTCCTTTCGTTTTACTATGAAAAAAAAACGTGACGTTTGATGAGACGATGTTTGATGAGAAAAAGTAGATTTATCCATAAAAAGGTGGAAAGATTCAGTTCTCGGCGGCACCACCCACCTTGGAGCCCAACAAGGGGATGCAAATACTTGCACCAGTGCTAACCGAGAACTATACGCACACGAAACGACTCTGAAGCAGACCTCCACCCTTAACGAGATGCCCAGTAGTCGAAACGATAGCTTGGTTCCTAGCCGAAGACAATGTCAGCGACCAGCCGATTGATACATTAGGGATTCACTAAGTACTTCCCGTTTACCCGAAGCGGGGGCCGAAGCAGTGTGTTGGGCAACCAACACTGACCCTCAACTACCAGGATTCCCTTTTCGGGAACACGGGTCTCCACGCACGGCCAACACGTGGGTGATAAAAACCCCACTAGAAGCAAGAAGCAACAGAGCGGCAACAGCTTCTAAAGAGGTGCCCTCGCCTCCGAAGAGGAACCACACAGAGGGAGAAAAGAAAGAAAAAGTAAAGGAAGAGAGGATAGGGAAAAGGAGAGGAGAGATAGTTCGCTGGGGTACCTCAGTATTGCAACACCCGTGTTTACCTAAAGGTAAACCCCCTGAGGGGGCAGGTTTGAGTATATACACTTTAGTAGAAACATAACTACATTGGATATCTTTTCAATTAAAATTTTGGCTAAAGTACGATACTCATACCGATGCGAGACGTAAGGCAATAAAAATTTCACCACGGTAACCTCCGACTTAAGGCTGCTGTGTACTAACCCTATTGGATTAGCTCACCTCAATGTTAACGTACGGAGAAGACGTGCCAACTATTTACAGCTACATAAATACTGATAATCCAATAAAAATGGTATTTTCATACAGCTTGAACTTTTCTCCACCTTGTAACAGGATTCATTTTATAAATTTCGTCTACAAAAGGATGCGCGTTTAAAACACACTATACCAGATCCCCCCCCCCCCGAGAAATTTAAATTTTAAAATATTATTTGCATTCTATTTAACGAAAAATGCCCCAGGTGTAAAATTTTTCTCTATTACGGAGTACAATTTTTTGAAAAAAATATTTAAATAGAAGTCAGCAATCCCTGCACAAATTTTCTCCATAGGTTTATTTTGAGGTGAGTGAATCTAATAGGGCTAGTACACAGCAGCCTTAAGGAAACCGTTCTCGCTCGTTTCATAATATGCGAGAGGGTGTTTGTTTATGAACGGGCTTTTTTGTACTGAAATGTTTGTTGTCTTCGCCGCTTCGTAATAAATGATTAATGAATTGGTAACAATTGTTTTAATGCTTTATTTGTACATTTCAAAGATCTTTTCCTATTGTAAATCTTCACTTTTCAGAATAATAAAAAGTTTGAGTTGGAGTGCTGAGTGATTGCTGCTTATTAAAGTACAGCATAATTAAAGAAATTTTTAAAGGAAACTTGGTATTTTTTTAATATTGCTATATTAAAAAATATTGGTATATACAAATTTTCATTTTTTATCAAGTTTTTAAAATTTATTATTTTTTCTGGGTGGGCGAGCTTGAGCACTCAGAGAGCACTCAGCGAGCTATATAAGCACAAATGGGACTACTACACAATCAATGTACTAGAAATAAATGATCGAATTCTATATATTGCCTAACAAATGAGTTACTTTTACTTTCAAAATAAATTGGAAGGCAAAATTCTTTTATAAAAATATGCATGCTTATTAAACTGTACACAGGGACCAAAAATGTGAATTGACTTATTTTATTTTTTAAACATTAGGGGCTTTGCCCCTAGGCTCGATACGCTCGCTCCTCTGTTATGGCTAATAGCGAGATACATAGGGGTGATTCTCGGGCAATGTAACAGCCATTTACCATTGTCAGTCGCCCTTATGCGAAGTGGATGAAGCCCGCCTATGGGTGAAAAATTGGATCTTGTTTCATGTCCTTCTGTGAAGGAAGCGAAAGAGAAGATTTTTTTTAAGTATTTCTTTAAAATTCAATTAAAAATCGAAATTTTAAGATAGAGACTTGAAATGAGGTTTATATGAATGAGGAAGCTTTCGTCTTCCAGATGATGTAAATATTTTTTTTGTAACATAATAAATATGAGAGCATTGAACTTATATTTGTCGAAACGCATAAATTTGTCGAAAAGTGGGTTTTAAATTTTAATAAAAATATTAGTCTGTTTTAAATTATTTTTAAACAAATGAGTTCTTGTTTGAAGGAGAAATGTCTGTAGTCTTAGAATGTGAAAAAATAAAATTTCTACGATCCTTTTTTGGCGAGTAATCGTAATCTGAACATGAAAAAGTCAATAGTTTTCCACAAAACATAAAATAAAAAGCAAACTTAAAGGCCGACGAAGATGAGACATGTCTTACTTTCTTCCCCACATTGTTCTGCATCTATTGGTATCGGTCTCGACCCCATACCCCCAGCGGTTTCGGAGAAGATAGCGTGACAAGCTTTTGACAGCGGCTTCGACAGCAGCGGCAGTTACTTTTTTTTAAAATAGAGAGACACTTCAAACATGTCGATTAAAAAACAATTGTTTTCCTATAAATGCCGAAAAGTTAAGACTCAGAATTATAAAAATTAGTAAAATGAAATTAGATAAATTAAGAATAACTCAAATTACATTCATTATCTTGAGTTACCTTGATACTGGATAATAAAATAAATAAAACGATTGTGTGATGCACAGCATACTGGAAAACCATTTTGTTCTTACATACAAGGCAATCTCATAACATTTCTCATTTTATGTATCAAGTCAAATGATATCAAGATATCCACATAGACTGGAATTCTTTTGGTCAGAACTCTACAGTACAGTTCAGTGCTACAGGAAATCACATGAAGATTAAGGTATACCTATTATAAAACTTCTAATTACAGAAAATCACAACAGCCTCTTCTAAACAATGAGACAGATAAGCAATTGTCAATAAAAATATTTTTTCTTCATAGAATGTGAAATATTTTATTTGTCAGTCATTAATGTATGCACAAAGAGTAACTGCAAAAGTTTAATACCATATTTAGCAAAACATATATACATAGTATACAAAACAGTAATACTCACACGAATTAAATTTTTTAAAGGATAAGTAAATGGAAAATTAAATCTGCAGTCATATAAAATGCTTCACATCATGCAATTTAACCAGTTTAGTTCATATACAAACATGTTATATTATTTTTATAAATTACTTCCCATAAACAATTTTTCCTTTCCCTTCTCCTGTTAAATTAAGGAAATTTCACACATTATACATAATAATAAATTTAAATGCTTAGAAATAATACACTAGACAGGAATAAGAAAATGTAATTTTTTTCAATTTTGTACACATAAGCTAAGGTAAGGATACTGCAGAAAAAAATTTTATCTTTATTTCGAGGAAATGTGACAAAAATTAAAGATAGCCCCTAAAAAACCATTTATTGTTACCCTCAAAATAAATTGTACAGCAAAATTCTTTTTATATAAATCTCATTGGAGTATCAAATAATTACAGTCTCATAATTAACAATAATGGATTGTTGAGCTTATACTCGAATACTAAAATAAATTATGAAACTCAAGATATCTGAGGTGTAGGGTTTGGATAAGGAGCACTTGGAACTTTTAAAACATAACCACCCATTTCTTGAGGTAGAGAGCTAGAATGAATAACACTTGTGATTGGACTAGAGAGTACAAGAGTCGGATTATTAACTGCCTTCACTGGAAGTCAATTTATAAGATATTCAGCACATGCCAGATTAATAACAGGTGCTAGAGGAGGGGGTGGCTCTTGGTCATCTATAACTTTGCCGGCACATATATTGAAACACTTATTCATGCATTACACTAGAGAACTTAAAGGAATTTTATTCAAATTTCATTAACTTTATCTAAAAATTTCAGGTTTTCTTTAAAAGATTTTGAAAAATTTCAGAGCCACTTTCAAGTTTCTCAACAAAATCATCACTTTAAAGTAGACATATAAAAGTGATGAAACGAGGTGCCAGAGAATGCTACAAAAAACCATAAATATGCTAACATAAATTTCCATTAATTAAATTGTGAACACAACTGCATGTATAGCAATAAATACAAATATCACATTCTGACCATTTTTAATTACAATGCTGAGGACATATTAAACTTCCAAGGAGGTACTATACATAATTTGGAAATATCTGGCTTCCTGATAGATGATTACATTTTTTTTGCCTCATTTTTTGGTTTTTTACATTTTGGAAGCCTTCTGTCATTTATATTTATTCCTTCAGAAGTAAAGTTAGAAATAATTCTCACATATTATTGTGAAACAAGAGGAGATTTATAATATATGCAACAATCTACAAATAGAAATATACTGGAAAATTAAAATAATTGGGTGTTTTCCCTGCCCCTGCATTTTCACTGCTTTGTTGTCTTGTAGCAAGTTAAAAGCAATTAAAACCAAAGTTGAAGAGATTCTCTAGTGTAAAGATGCCTACAAATTTTGAAAGTTCCTGAAAAACTCCTTTAAACAATTGAAGGGTTAAAAAAAGCTAAATACATACTGAAACTTATTTACCAAATAATGTTTCAATAATGTAATATGCAATGTGAAAAACAAAAAATATCCACAATTTTTTGGTCCTGATCAGATTTACATGTCTATATCTAGACAACAAATACTGGTTACTACTCAGAGTTCTCTTCATAAAATTTTAAAAAGTCGTGAAACCAAACCCACCACTGTTCACCATGGACTTAAAATGATAAGAACAATCAGAAGACAGCATTAGGAACACTGTGCATATAAGGATAGAAAATATGTAAAGAATAAATAATAAAAGGGTATAGTCCGATTGGACTTATTGGGCCCCATACTAATACAGAGACTAACACGAAGAAAAATTTTAAATATTTCTGAAAGGAAATACTATGATCATTTAGAAACCTTCTAGAATGCCTGAGACAAAATATAGCCACTGTGATTTTGATCAAGTAATAGTCAGAACAATTGAGCTGGCGACTTATTTTTAAGTCACTCCAGAATTCGAGAAACAGGATATTTAATTCCGAGTATGTGGATAAACCAATAAGTAATTGGAAATAAATGTTTGAGGTGTATTGTTTTTAACAAATACCGTACAAAGCTAGACAAACTGGACAAGTTTATTCCAAATTCCATAGAACAATCATCGAAAACATGCAATGTTACTAGAAATCGCCTTGACAGATATAAAAATTATTCAGAATTATGACCAAATGAAGTCTATAAAAGATGTAGACATAGATAGCTATATGCTGGTCGAAGAATTATTAAGTATTAAAACCCAGACCTGCCAACCTCATTAAGAGCAAAATCCTGCATGATTCTACCATGCATAAAAAAATCAACGTAACAATATAACACAAAACAGTACAGTAAAAATTATAATAAACGAATTATAATGTATACTTACTTATAGTTTATAGGATCTATTTAATATTACATAGTTCAAAATATTTCTTACTGTTCAGCACATCTTGAAATTATAATATTAAACAAAAGTTATATATTTGAAATTTGTAATCATACATTTTAATGTACATCATGTTTACACTAGCAGGGACCCCAGAAGTCAATATTTTGAGTACTTCTATTTCTTTATGATGTTTGTTTTAATAAATTGCAGAAAATCTTGGAATTTTTGTAACATTTACTGTAGCTGATTTTGCTCTTTTTAAAAATTCATTGTCAAACTGTACTTCATAACAGTGTCCTTGTGGGTTCGATTTGCATATCAGCAAATTTTCTAAGGTTTCTCTTGACATAGATGACCTGAACTGAATAGATATTTTTGTCATGTAACTAAAAATCCTCTCACACATCTGCATTACTGTGAGGGATTGTTAAAACAAGCGTTATTTTTTTATATTTCAGAATCTGGTAACAATAGTGTCCATTCCAGAAACCCGGAAGATGCATTAAAAATCCAGCATTGCCGGGGTAAATCCAGAAAGTTGGCAGGTCTGAAAACCTATTGTTTTGAAACCCTATAAAAATTCTAAAATAGCTACAAATGACAGATACTGGCTTTTCAAATGCATTTATATCGTTACGGATATTTTTAACAATTCAAATAATTGTAGCATTTGGAAAAAAAAAGCTTTTCTAGATAAAAATTAATTAAAACATACTTGAGGCGAATAATTTCGCAGAAGATAATCAATAGCCTTGCAATACTCTACAAGGAAATTAAAATTTCAACAATTTACAAATCATGTTGCTAATTAGAAATCTATAAAATTCAATTGCAAATAATTTTTTTCAGTGAATAAAATATATGTAGTCTAGCTACCTTTTAGTGTTTCTTTTCTTATACATGTACATAAAAAATTTAATAAACCAAATTCCTAATTTTTATCCTTTATGCTTCATATTAAATTTTTATCATTTAATGTATATTAGAAATGTGAACACAGCAATTTCTGCTGTTGGGTCCCACAATGACTAAAATAGACTATGATCAAAGGCATGAATGACAAGAACTTGGAATCTCCAATTTTCCAATGCTAAGAAATTAACTGTTATACTCTGTTACCTTAATATATTAAGTTATTGTAGAAATTTTTAAATATTAAACTGAAGAATTTCCACAAAATCTTCAAATTTTTTATTTATCAGATTTCTATAAATTATGTTGAAAACAAAATAATATATGTATCCTAAAACCTGTACATAACCTAAAAATTGTATATAAATCCTAAATCCACAGACATTAATTTGACTAACAATGAACTTAACAATTAGGACACAAATTATAAATATTAAGAAATTTACCCAAAACATGAACAGCATGAAAGCAGCCACTACACAATAATCTGTTGAGTTTAACGAATATGCAGGTAAGAGAGCACACAACTAAAATCTAGTTCTAATCAGACCCAAATACAATTTTTACAATAAAAAATCATAAAAAGGCTGTCATAAATATTAATTAATGCAGATGTTATAAATCTCGAAATGTTTCTACTGAAGAAATATTTAGAATGCATGGTGCAGAGAAAATTTAACATTTTTATATTTAATATATTAATAAGTATGCACAGCTTTGAAGTGTTAGATAATTTATTTTTCCTTTTAATAGGAATTTTAATTTTAAATATGAAGTATTTCTTTTAAATCCTCCTCTTTGAAATATATTGATTTAAAACTTTAAACAAGCATATTATAATGAATGATGTACCAAAAATAATGAATATTTAGGAATGATACATTTAATGCTGTTGCTGTTATCTTTGTTACAATGAAAGATGAGCATGAATGCAGGCCTGCCATCAGGGTGAGGCAGGGGGGACAAAATCCCCGGAGCCCGGTTAAAATAAGAGTTGACTAAAAAAATTTATACAATGTTCAAATATTGAGTGGAGAGGGGATCGGCTGTATTATTTTGCCCCGGCCCTGGCTCAGCTGACAGCGGCCCTGTATGAATGTTATTAAGTACTTTCAACAAAAATTTTAACACTGATTGAATACAGATACAAACTTAAAAAAAAAAATAAATAAAATAAAAAATTCAAATGCAATCATAAATAAAAATTCTCTGATAGAATAATAATACAAGAAAGCAACGCTTAAACTGTAGATTACTGCTCATGGTGCCAAGCTGTATAAACTCACCAAATTTGGTGCCAGTTCATCATTTATGTACAAAATTAAATTATTTAATTAGTTCTATCTATAATTTCACATGAAATTAACAGTGTATATCGATTTCATTATAATTTTTAAAAATTTAAAGCAGATAAATGATTGTTTGTGAACGTTGATAAGCTTTAGATGTTTTAAAAATTTTAATATATTTTAGCATGGAATTAAATTAAAAAAACAATTTTTATGGCCTCAAATTTAGTGATTATATAAGTCGCTTCTCTATTCAGCTATAACTGGGTTGTAATCTTTATAATGTTTTAATACTCAATTTAATGGCTTAATATGCTGCAAACCTGATACATCTCACCTTTGCTCTTACATCACTAAAGTTAAATGATTATATCTGAGAAATGTCACATGGTTTTTTATCAGTTTCAACTCATTGAATTTAACTGACAATGATTTAGATGTTTTTAGCCAATGAAATTTGAACTTACCTTCAGACAATTAAGTACACATTCAGTGAATGAAAAATATTTTGAATTCTTTAAATAATATTTTTATTTTCTATCTTTACAAGGAATACAATCTAAAAGATGGGATCTTACTCTTGGTTCTTCATATCTAGATTATAGGTTTTACTCCAGGCCTGAGTGAATCTGGGACATTACTTCACTTTGGTTAGTGTTTTGAATTCTAATTTTACAAATAAAGATTCACAATTTTTTAATTTTTAGTTTATTTTGTACATTCTCCTAAACTATTTAAATTTTATTCTTAGATTTATAAATTAATTTTAATACAGTGAAAATTTTAATTTTTTAATCAAAAAATTTACCTGTAATACTATGTTTATATTTTTTTTTTGCATTGTTCTATATACGTTGAAATTATCTCGCTACTAGCTTTTAAATTTTATGTTCTTTATTTATTTATTTTACAATTTTTGTGTATTTATGGGTGAACATTGTAGTATTTACATGTTTATTTTTATAGTTTTTAAGATGTTTGATAAAAATAAAATTTTACGAAAATATCCTGTTGTTTTTTAGCTACTTATTATTCAATATTCAAACATAGTGTTGAGTGCCAGGGTAAAAATTTTAAAACAATACGAAATAGTGTTTTTCTAAATTTCTCATCATAACTCCACTTGGTGAAGTTCGACAACTTTCCCCCGAACGGCATGAGATATGGAACAGTTTAATAGTTATACGTATTGTATTAACATTTAGCTTCACTCGCAAAAAAATAGCGTTATACGAAGAAATTATATACATCATTTTCAACTCCTTAACAAAACTGTTCATACAATACAGAAAAAAAATGACCTGTAAATTAAACTTACTTGAATACTGTTTATTTTTCCAGCATCTAGATCAATGTTATTTTGGTCCGTGTTCCATTCTAAAAGCTGCAAAAGTTCGTCGCCAAGGGAACCAGTTTTTTCTTTGTATTATTAAGATTATTTTCAATTTCTTTCAGTTACTAGGAGAATCATAAAGAGAATTGATTACAATAAACTACTCGTTTCAGCGACAATACTACTCGTTTCAGCGATATTGTTGCGCTTCATAGTATAAATAAATATACACGAGACACGAGCATCTGTGTGGCGTAACGGCTCATTGAAATGCGCATGCTCAGAGACTTCAGAGATATTCCGGCTCAGAGAAGCTTAGAGATATCCGGGAGGCATATTAACTACTACACAATCCACGAATTTTTCGAGTTTAATCTTTATATTTTGCTTTTTAACTTATCTAATATTGGAACATTTTACTTTGACAAGTCATGCTGATTTAATTTTGTGTTAACTTACTATACTCAATTCTAATGTTTTTATTTTTATTTTGTAATTTCTTTAGGGCCGAAATCAATGTAACGTTTTAGCTCTTTAGGTAGTCAGCTAGTTAAATATTTAGCCGATCCGTATTCAAATGCCCAAACAGAGCGAAATATCCGGTCGCCTGTTAGTTAACGCTTGCTAGGTGGTTTCTATGGTGGTGTTTTTGTTTTGATTAAGGTTTTTACTAGTTTCTACTGTTTTGAAGTTAGTAATTATCTCTTTCTTGTATTTTTGAATATTCCAAATTATATTTATTTAGCAGTTACGTAAAATACGTTAAAAATAAGCAAATTGCCTTTTGTTAATTAGATTAATCTTTTGTTACGTGCACTTTAAAAAAATGTTTACCGTTATGTATAATGATTTTGAAATTTACAGTAGATATATTATGATATTAGTGATAAGTATAATGATTTGAGAATTTCTGTAGCTTTAACCGCTTTCGCTCTTGTTGTAAAATGGTGGAGTTATATACAGTTCGACGCACAAACGAAATTAACTATCAAACATTTGATCTCTTCTCTGTTTGGATATCCGTAGAGGAAGAACACAGAAGAATTTTTGAAAATACGTTTAATTAATCATTCTTCGTGCTAGAGAATGAGAACTGTATCAATCAACAGAAACGTATCAATAACATTACAAAACATTTGTATCTAAGCTGGAAAGCATTTTTGAAATTTATATTCCTCTTCTCAGACAAATTACAAGCTTCAAGACCTATACCTGTTCCAGGAAATTAAATTTTCGTGTATATAAAATGGGTTGTTCTTCCTAGCTGTTGCTCTTTTTCAATAAAAACCTCAGTGGATATTGATTTTTTCCCCGTTTATTACTCTTTTGCATAAAAAGAGGAAACTGCTCTCCCATGTGTGCAGTAATTGAGTAATTGTTTTGATGGGTTAAATTTTGTCAGTATGTAATTGAATGCTTACCTAGAAGAAACTTCTTTTCAATCTAAAAAAATGTACAGCTAGATTATGTCTTTAAGTATGATTTTCATTGATTTCTGTCTGTTTCAGTTTTATAAAATGTGGTTAATCCCAGTTTCCAGAACTTCACATTTTAAAAAAAAAGTAAACAAAACTTTCCTCCTTAATGTGGATAATTGGTTAGCAGGTGAATATTACGCTTGGTTGTAGGAAATTGTATCAGATAAAACAATTAAAGTACCTATAACCATGACAATTTATGTGTACTTCATTTTTCCTATCTATCTCAAATTCAACAAGTTGTATTTAGAATATATTTATGGTTCCTAGAATAGGAATAGATTTAGAATATATTTATGGCCCTTTAGAATATATTTATGGTGGTGTTTTTGTTTTGATTAAGGTTTCAACTAGTTTCTACTGTTTAAGTTAGTAATTAACTCTTTCTTGTATTTTTGAATATTCTAAATTCTATTTATTTAGCTGTTACGTAGAACACGTTATAAATAAGCAAATTATCTTTTGTTAATTAGATTAATCCTCTGTTACGTGCACTTTAACAAAATTTCATGTTTACCGTTATGTATAATGATTTGGAAATTTACAGTAGATCTATTATGGTATTGGTGATTAGTATAATGATTTGAGAATTCTGTAGCTTTAACCGCTTTTGCTCGTGTTGTAAAATGGTGGAGTTATATACAGTTTGCACACACAAACAAAATACAGTTTTAACTATCAAACATTTGATCTCTTCTCAGTTTAGATATCCGTAGTGAAAGAACACAGAAGAATTTTAGAAAATACGTTTAATTAAGCATTCTTCATGCAAGAGAATGAGAATTGAATCAATCAACAGATACCTACTAATAACACTACAAAACATTTGTATCTAAGTTGGAAAGCATTTTAAAAATTTATATTCCTCTTCCCAGACAAATTACAACCTTCAAGCCTGTTCCAGGAAATTAAAGTTTGATGTATACAAAATGGGTAGTTCTTCCTGGCTGTTGCTCTTTTTTGATAAAAACCTTAGTGGATATTGATTTTTTCCCATTTATAACTCTTTTGCACAAAAGGAGCAATTATATCTAGTATGTCTGTGTGGAAACTTCTCTGCCATGTGTGCAGAAATTGTTTTGATGTGTTAAATTTTGTCAGTGTGTAATTGAATGATTACCTAGAAAAACGTTTTTTTTCAATCTAAAAAAAATACAGCTATAATATGTCTTTAAGTATGATTTTCATAAGCATAACATTGATTTCTGTTTGTTTCAATTTTATAAAATGTGGTTTATCCCAGTTTCCAGGACTTCACTTTTTTTATATGTAAACAATATTTAAGTGTTAGAAAAAGTCATGCCTTATCAAAAGCAGTTACTAATGTTAAATTTTACAATGTACAAGCTTATTTCTGACCTGATACAATGTCCTATTTAATTAATCAAACTATAACTAAAATTGAATTTGGCTTAGCTATGGGTTTTGAAATTTCAGCCAGGACTATGAAATTTGGTACAAACCACGTTTGTTTAACTGTTATATTTATAATGTGATTCAATCAACTGCTTGTTGACTGTTCTCTGTGTGTTTCTTCAGAAAATTCTAAAATATTTGTGAATTTGTATTTTTTTTCTGCATGACTACAAAATTTAAGGTTACTTGAAATTTTGAATTTTTATGACCACAAATTGAATAAAATATAGTAACTTAACTATGCAGTACTTCATTACTTTATCTTTTAAACATTGCTTATTTGCACCTAGTGTAATGAATGAAATGAATATCTTAAAATTGTATATTTGAATAGGTATGAGCCAAAATCAGTGATAGTCGACAAAAAACAAAGTACTATCAATTGTATTCCATTGTACACTGCTGGCCACTGTAAATGCAACACCCTGAAGGAAACATGCAAATAACATGAAATTTACAACATGCATTAGCGGAGGTGAGATATGCAAATGATTAGAATTTCAACGCAGACGCACATCACGCGCGCCTGTGGCGCCACTTCAAAGCGCTATTTAAGGCTTGGAGATTTCGACGATTTCAAGTTCGGCAATTGTGTTTTTCTTGTGGTTTTTTTTAAAAAACGATCAATTATGCCTCGTCGAAAACAGCGATCGTCTTTTGATCAAGTATCCGAGTTCGACAGAGGAAGGATAGTGGCCTACCGAGATTGTGGATTATCTTTCAGGGAAATCGGTAGTCGTGTTGGACGAAACCAAACAACTGTAATGCGGATATGTAATCGTTGGATGCAGGAGGGTACGACGGACCGGCGTGTTCGATCGCATCCACCTCAGCGCACCACTTCACGTGATGACAGGCAAATTGTGCGCATGGCAGTGACGGATCGCTCAGTCACATCACGAACCATAGCACAGCACATGCAGTCTGTAACGCATCATCCAGTGTCTGCGAGTACCATTCGACGCCGTTTACAGCAGAGTGGTCTGTCCGCAAGACGTCCATTGCTTTGTCTACCCTTGACGCAGAACCACAGACGTCTCCGCCGCCAATGGTGCGATGACAGAAGGATGTGGATGGCAGAATGGAATGAAATCGTCTTTACTGACGAGTCACGCTTCTGTCTGCAACACCACGATGGTCGCATTCGAGTCTGGAGACACCGTTAAGAGAGGATGCTGAACAGCTGCGTTATGCACCGCCACACTG
Organism: Dolomedes plantarius; assembly: GCA_907164885.2. Taxonomy (NCBI): domain Eukaryota; kingdom Metazoa; phylum Arthropoda; class Arachnida; order Araneae; family Dolomedidae; genus Dolomedes; species Dolomedes plantarius. Next base: position 79,551,988 of record OU015499.1, read on the forward strand.
GTCCTGCACCGGGTATTATGGTATGGGGCGGTATTGGATATCACTCTCGCACACCTCTAGTACGCATTGCCGGTACTTTAAACAGCCAGAGCTACATCTCCGAGGTGTTGGAGCCAGTTGTCCTTCCTTACCTTCAGGGCTTGCCCACAGCCATATTTCAACAGGATAATGCGCGACCACACGTGGCACGCATTGTCCAACGGTTCTTCGTCAATCGGAAGATTGAATTGCTTCCCTGGCCGCCTCGCTCTCCGGATCTTTCGCCGATAGAAAACATGTGGTCCATGGTTGCTCTACGATTGACCCAGATTCCATCCCCAGCTGCCACGGCAGACCAACTTTGGCAACGTGTGGAAGCTGCTTGGTCTGCTGTACCCCAAGAACTCATCCAAAGTCTCTTGGAATCAATGCCGAGGCGTGTGGCAGCGGTGATCTCCAACAATGGCGGCTACTCTGGCTACTGATTTTGGCAGGAACCACACTTCACAGAAGTCTATAAATTTAATCATTTGATACTTGGTCAACATGTTATCTGCAAAATAAATTTTGTTGTGATATCTCTTGTCTTTCTTGGTGTTGCAATTTGGGTGGCCAGCAGTGTAATTGATAGTACTTTGCAGATATGTCACTCTGTAAATTAAAACACTAAACTTCAAAACTACAATGCAGCTCAGTATTTTACTGCCCTACTCCTCATATAGAAAAAGGTTAATACAGAAATTAATTGCATTTAATTTTGTTTGACTGTTATATTTGTGAAACTGTGTTCTTTTCTGCATGACTACAACATTTAAGATAACTTGAAATTTAAAATTTTTATCACCACAAATTCAAAAAAGATAGTAACTTAAGTATGTAGTACTTCAGATACTTATCTTTTAAACATTGCTTATTTGCACCTAGTGTAAGGAATGAAATGAATATCTTAAAATTGTATATTTGCAATGAACCAAAATCAGTGATAGTCAACAAAAAGTGCTATCAATTGTATTCTCTTGTACTTCAATTGAACTAGATTTAGCATTTTCTTCATTTACACATGGATATGTTTAAAAGAGTGTAAATATATCGATTTTCTTAAAAGGATATTGTATCAACATTTAAAAGATTGAGCTAAATGAATTCTTGTTCAGTGCTGTATTTATACTGAAGCAGTGTTCTGTACGTGTAATTTTTTTGGCTACTATTAATTGTGATGCATAATTTGAATGTTATGAGCTCTAAATCTTAACTGAGAATCATCAGGTGAGTACATCTTAAATAATACTATTTAATTTAAAGTTTGTCTGTATAATATAATGTTTATAGTTGAAAATTTTAAATACAATACTGTTAATTTTAAATACCATGCTGTTAGTATAAACTTCAGAGATTTGAATGCGTTTTATTTCAGACTAGCTGAAGTACCCGGCGATGCCCGGGATTTTAAGAATGTTTGTTGTTAACCAAAATCAATTTAAAAATTAACACAGTATAAATAACATAAAAAATATATGTGAAATGTTATACACGTCTCAGATTTTCAGCCTTTCATCATTGTAATACTAAAATCTGAAAAGTAAAAATGTCAAATTCTCTAATGTTTGTTAACCAAAATTAATTTAAAACTAAGCACAGTATAAATAACAGAAAAAATCCTTGTGAAATCTATAAATCTATAAATTTATAATAAACTCCTCAGATTTCAGCTAGAATCAGCCTTTCATCATTGGGGTAAAAAAAAGAAGCTGCAATTACAGGTTCAGCAGAAATTTCCAATAGAACAATGACTGCAGCGTTGCCTCTTAAAAAATGAAGTGTTTGATTGAGGGCTGCAAACCATTCAACTCCTCTCCACATTTAACTCCTATAAACATCCTCTACATATTAAATTCCTTTTCTCTCCATAATAAACTCCTCAGAATTTTGGTATATTCAGCCTTTCATCATAGTACCACTAAAAACTGAAACATCCTCTCCAGAAATATAAATTTATTAATTTCAATAATTAAACACACACAAATATATAAATTACGCAAAAGTTTTTTAACCAACATTTGAATAATTCGTAAATGAAAAAGCATATGAAAATAAAGATAAGAACTTCCGGAATCGAAATTAATTACCCTTAATTTTTAATTAATAAAAAACCAACATAATATGAATAAAAACGATAGTTGTTTAAAACCATATGAAAATAAAGCTATTATAAAGATAATAATAAAAAAAGCATAAAAAAATAATGCTTGCGCATGAAGTTAACGTTACGATATAAAGATAGTAATAATAATATAAACCGCGTGCATAAAATATTTAGCTTTTCAAGCGAAATAAATTAATTTTTAGAAAAAAACTACTTTTAATCGAGAAATTAAATACATTGCACAAAATTTTGATTTTACCAACTTTCCACCCTACAATTTACACCCTACTTCTTTTAAATAGGGTGTAAATATAAAGTTTTAACAGCCAATTGAATGCCAGTTAAAAACGATTGTTGTTTAAAATCATAAAAATTACGCTTATTATACAGATAATAAAAATAAGCATAGGAAAATAATGTGTGCGCATGAAGTAAACGTTACGATATAAAAATAGTAATAAAAATCTCTATATATAAAACAGTTCCGTAACTGACTAACTGACTGATTGACTGACTGACATACAAAGTACAGACCAAACCGCTGAACCTAAAGGACTGAAATTTTGCATGACGATTCTTCTTATAATGTAGGGGTGCACTAATAAGGATTTTTGAAAAAAATTTCTTAGATTTCTTTAAATTAAATTTTTAATCTTTTTTGTAACTTTTTCAAGTTTGCATTTAAAATAATAATTTGACGGTTGTAAAATTTATATCACGAAAAAGATCATAAAAATTCCTTTAAAATGAAATTCTTTTCGAATCTTTACCTCCATTTTCTAATTTTTGGTGAATTTTTAAAGATTAATCTTTACAATTTAATTTATTAAACGCTGATCATGTGATCTTTATCTGGTACTTTAAATAAATTTATCGTCACGTAACAACGAAATAGACAAAAAAATATTTTTTTTTCTTGCTAATGCGGCAAACGATTGGACATTATCCAAAAAATATTAAAATACAGTAAAAGATATGTTCCTCAAACTGTACTATATTCTTTAGTATGTCCTATTAGATTTAATTTCAATATTTTCTTCTACATTATTTTGTCTATAAAAATATCCCTTACGATTTTTAAAAAAATATATTTTTTTGTCTTATGGTTAGAATACTAAAAGTTTAAAATAGTGGCGCCATCTACTGAACACCTGTGAATCGAGAAAAAGTTGTTGGTTATTTATTAATTAAAAATATTGGAAAGTTCTTGTGGATCTGTAAATATACATGTGGTAACAGTTTTAAAATTTATAAATTATCAACCTACACAGGTGATAATTTATCCGGCGTTGCCCAGGATTTTAAGAATGTTTGTTAACCAAAATCAATTTAAAAACTAAGTACAGTATAAATAACATAGAATAAAAAGCATGTCAAATGTTAAACGCATGAATAAAAAGAAAACCCAACATAAAAAACCATAAATTTACAATAATTTCTTCAGAATTCAGCTAGATTTAGCGTTTCATCATTGGAGCAAAAAAAAACCCTGAAAAGTAAAGCATAAAATATATACATTTATAATAAACCACTAAAAGCTGAAAAAGAAAAATGTCAAATTGTCTTTAGGAAAGTAAAGAATTTTGAAAAGTAAAGCTGAAAAGTAAAAATGTCAAATTGTCGAATGTTTGTTAACCAAAATCAATTTAAAAACTAAATACAGTATAAATAACATAGAAAAGATTTAGCCTTTATCATTGGACAAAAAATCCTGAAAAGTAAAACATAAAATATATAAATTTATAATAAACCTACCAAAATCCATTAAAATACTAAACACAGTATAAATAACATAAAAAAAAGTATACGAAATGTTATACACATTAATAATATGAAAAATAAAATAAAATAAAAATAATAATTTTTAAAAATAATAAAATAAAATAAAAATAATAATTTTTAAAAATAATAAAATAAAATAAAAATAATTAAAAAAATAATAAATAAATAATAATAATAATAATAATAATTTAAAAAATAATAAAATAAAAGCTGAAATAAAAAAGCCTCTATAAAAAAGCTGAAAATACAGGTTTAGCAAAATGCGAACGATCCGTATTTGAACCCGCGGCGTGTAGCGTGGTAAATGAACGCTTTTACTGAATGCGCCACAATGACATGCTACTTTGTTGCGTAAAGAGGAAAATATTTGACTAAGTTTACTGGAAAGTTGCTATGGGTTGGTGAATATACATGTATTTATGGAGTGAGAGGAGTTTTAAGTCAGAAATAAGTTAGCAGGATAGAAGCTTAGTCTTCAACTCTTCAATAGACACAAAGACATAAGCGAGGGGGGGTTGTAGTAGCGATTAAAAAAGATCTCGTGACACTTAGCGTGGTTGATTCGAATTTTCCATCGCGTGTGGTAGTGTCAATATGCCGTTGGATCCGATTTATTTTAGAGTATAAAATCTGACTTGAAAGATTATTATTTTCATTTATTATTCTGGTTTAATATATAACTTGAAACTTTTTGATTTTATTTATTTTTATCTTTTCGCTCGCTGTTTGCCAGCTAACCCTAACGCGGACGCCATATTCAGAGGGGTGATTCCACAAAGTGTAACAGCTTACATTTAGTTTCAAAATTCTTGGTTTTTTATTAATTAAAAATCAACGGTAATTAATTTCGATTTTTGAAGTTCTTCAGACCCTCGGCTGTTTTTAAAGACGCCTGTATGTAAAATTTCACGATCGTTGCTCCTAAACTGTGGATTTCTATACAATTACAGAGATACAAACATTCATTTTTATATATTAGATTATAAAGAGACATTGATATTTGTTGCCAAATGAGACATGAATAAGTGATATGTACAACAACAAATATGTTTAAAAACGATAGGAGTGAATTTATTTTGCGATATCATGGACAATATTTTGCTTTACTCATGGACAATTATATGTTGAACTCTCTAGGCCAGGAAATACGGAGAATCAATTTATTTTAAAACCTCAGAAAAACAAAAAATGTGGTACACCAAGAAGTTTTAAAATAAGTTATACCTGCCTAATATCTACTTAAGATAGATAATTGGTCAACCCGGACAAAGTCGGGATGGGCCGCTAGTACAAAAATAAAAAAAGGATTTTAAGTAAAGAATGTTTTTTAAAATTATTTTAAGCACCTAAAATAGTATTCAAATTAATATTACGTTAGTTATTAATAAAAGTTAATTTTTTAAAAGAAAGAGGTGTGCTTGAGACCGTAGTTTTATTCAAAAATAAAAAAAGGATTTTAAGAAAAGAATGCTTTTTTTAATTATTTAAAGCACCTAAAATAGTATTCAAATTAATAGAAAGAGGTTAAGAGATGAAATAAAAATACAAAAATAAAAAAAGGATTTTAAGTAAAGAATGTTTTTTTTTAAATATTCAATTTTTAAAAAAATTATATTCTTAAAATAATATTCAAATTAATATTACGTTAGTTAAATTTTAACGTTAATTTTTTAAAAGAAAAGAGCATGCCGGAGAACGGCTAGTTTCGAACCGCTAACGTCAGAACAGAAGCCCACCGCGATAGCACCACGCCAAAGATCGTTGAATTGTTTGGTACAAAAAGCGGTAGAGGACAGTAGCGGTAACAATGGAGATTGTTAGGATTAAGCCCCTAACTTTATTTCTACTGATCAGATATACATAATATATAGCCTATGTCCATCTGGAATAATGTACCTTTCAAACAGTGAAAGAATTTTTCAAATAGGTGCAGTGGTTCCGGAGATTACCCTCCACGTGCAAAATCGCTCTCTCTCTTTATATATAAGTATAGATTATAGAAGTATAGATACACATTGGTATCTCAAAATTAGAGTAAAAGATGAAATAAAAATACAAAAATAAAAAAAGGATTTTAAGTAAAGAATGTTTTTTTAATTATTTTAAGCACCTAAAATAATATTCAAATTAATATTACGTTACTTAATAATTGTGTGTACGGCCGCCATCTTGGATTTTTTTGCGCCAACTTGGCGATTTTACCGTGTTTTGAGGAGTGGAAAATTTCTCGCCAATTTGTTTTAAGCGGTGTTTTCAAAACGCTGGACTTTGAATTTTTTTAGCTTTTTTAATAAAAACCATTTATTTTGGGGTTTTTGATAAAAACCACTTTTTTGAAAAAATCATTCTCAAATATTGGAAATTTTGGGTTTTTCTTTTAGCTTTTTTAATAAAAACGACCTTTTTAAATTGTGAAACTTAGAAATATTTTTGAAAAATCATTTAATCGTTGGACTGAGATTTTTTTTGTCATTTTTAATTAAAAACTACCTTTTCAAATTATGATCCATATGAAAAATTTGGTCAAATGAATTTTACTTACAGATAAAATTTCAATGCCATCTATTCAGTTTGCCCTAACTCTTTGACTAATAGCAATGAATCACCAAAATATTATGCCAATATATTGTTAATTAGAAAAAAAATACAGCATTTTCGTACCACCTAAATAACTTCCAATTTAAAATTATCTAAAATTCAGCTTTGAAAAATGTAAAATAATTATGAACCCATAAATTTATGGTGAGTAACCAGATCCTCCTTTTTTTTTGGTTAGGGCATTGTGGTAATGAAATTTTACTTCAGACTTGACCTTAACCAAATATTTGGTGCATACAATAAAATCGGGACAAGGATTATTTGACCATTTATCCTGCTGTGTTGGAAATAAGAAAAAAAAACCTTTTCCTAAACCAATAACTTAACCTTAACTAACTTTTTAACTTAGGTTCCTGGGTAGAGAGAAGTTGAACTTCAGTTATTTAAATTTATTTGTAATCCACTACAACTTGGAATTATAAAATATTTTAAAATATATTGTATTTAAAATGTATACTATATTTTACATTTTACGAAAAAAATGATGGCAGATAATTTTTACTTCAAATAAATGAAATGGTGTATCATTATAGTATCCTAATTGACAATCGATAAACAAAATTAACAGCAACTTAAATTTAATAGGTTAACGAAAAACTGATAATGGATTCAAAAATTTTCAACAAAAAGACTTTTAGTTTTAAAAATAATTTACTCTTTTGAGTATAGTCTTTTCGACTCAGATTTCCAGGTCAAGACCAAGATCTGACCTAAAATTATTATACTGTAATTAAAAGATCACATCAGAAATAACTGTTTGATCTTAAAATTAGAGAATTTGACATTGGGTTATTTTTACCAGAACGCAATAATTATCGCCATGCGAAATGCGCCAAACCCTGGCGGAAAAATCCAAGATGGCGGCCGTGCACACAAATCTAGAGTATCCCCCCTAACTTTATTTCTACTGATCAGATATACATAATATATAGCCTATGTCCATCTGGAATAATGTACCTTTCAAACAGTGAAAGAATTTTTCAAATAGGTGCAGTGGTTCCGGAGATTACCCTCCACGTACAAAATCGCTCTCTCTCTTTATATATAAGTATAGATATAGATGGGAAACACATCAATGTGATAACTATTTTAAAAGCTTTTATGAAATGTATTTAATTGAAACAAGGACATCACATAAAGTTTAGTGTATCATTTTATCAGAATTTTTTTTTAAGTCAAAGTAAATAGCTTTTGGAAGGTTAGATTACTGAATACAACGATATTTTAACATTTAGCTAAACTTTCTTTTAAATATATTTTACTTTATATCCTCCATATTCGTAATATTTTTCATCATCTGTATTCTCTATTAATTGATTTAAAAAAGTGGCATTTTGCTAAAAGAAAAGAAAAATAAAGCTTCCGGTAATTTAACATAGTGAATTATAAATATTTCAAATAAAGTTGAACATAGAATTATGAAAATATTTGTAAGTATTCTATCCACAAATTTAAAATCATTTGATTCATTTTTCTTTTGTTGCGTATCCAGGCATTACTCGTTTTTATTATTGTTATTTTATCAGTTCCGAAGTTTCCATGTTTGTTTACATTTGATGTCGCGCTGGCGATGAATTTGGGCTGTCTGATTGGCTTACTGAGAGCATTCGCTTAAAATCTTCCGCGGTTTCCAGAACATTCCCTCGTCGGATAGTGGTGCTCGGATCTGTGAGCGAACGGGCCATTTGAATGCCGATGTGCTAACAGTTAGCAAAATTGAGGTTTGCTAAAGAGCTAGATTAGATAGAGCTTAATAATATATTTATATAATTAGCTAGAGCTAGAACTAGATTCTTCCAAAGAGCCCTTACGAGAGTAATTACGCTGTAGCAACCCTCGTATCCTTGGCAGAGTATTGGCGAACATAGTTGTTATGGCAACCGTGTTGGCGTGGCTATTTTTTTTTTCAATGTATCGCCATTGTGTTGTGTGCATTCTCATAGAGCGTTTTTGGCGTCACTTTGTACTGCAGACCTGGGATTGTTTTTACTTTGATGAATTATTACGTTGAGCGTTTATTAAAATCGAGAAATTTAAATTCAATAAACTCATAATTGATAGAGGGAAAGGAATTGCATCTCGTATTGTTTTATAAACAATATAACAGTAACAGACCACTATGTAAAGTAAGAATATATTTGCTATTCATTGTTTTTACTGTGGATTTTGAGATATTACGTTACTGTTATGCATATTCCACAAGTACGTAATAAAATTATGTATTTAAATGTTATCTAGAGTTTGAAAATTGTGCCTAAATTGAGTCTGCATCGCATTATTAATTGAGAAAACACAGATCGCATTTTAATTTTGTCTAGTACATACGAGTTATTGGGCACATACAATTATAGATATAGAACGCATGATTTTATTACATATATTGGGTGATGGTTTAATTGTAAATTTTTGCTGACTATCAGAGCAGGTTTTATATTTAATTAACTCACGGTTTAACACTACAAGTATTACTTTTTCTATCCTTTGGGGTAATCAGTTTCTGTGGTTATTTTGAAAAGCACATCAATTCTATTTCTTCCATTAATACTTTACGTTTAATTCTATTTATGGAACAACTCGTGGTTGTTAAAGAGAGTGGAATTGTATTTCGTATTGCTTTATAAACAATACAGCAGAAACAGATGGCTGTGAAAAGTAAGAATGTAGTTGTTATTCGTTGTTTTTACTGTGTATTTTGAGATATAACGTTACTGGAATTCATATTCCACGAGTACGTAATAAAATTATATATTACTAGCGGCCCGTCCCGACTTTATCCGAGTTGAACAATTATTTATCTTAAGTAGATATTAGGTAGGTATAATTTATTTTAAAACTTCATAGTATACCACATTATTCGTTTTAACCCTTTCAACGGCAGTGACGAAATATTACTTCGAGCCCTGACTGTCTCATTCGGGCAGTGACGAAATATTACGTCCAACCTTAGTCGTCTCATTTGGGCAGTGACGTACCCCTGTCTAGGCGCTTTTGCTTTTCCAGCACTGCACGGAATCCGTCCCCCGTTTTCGGAACGATAAAAGGTGCTTGATTTACAACCTCGAACTGTCCGAAATTGGGGAATGAGAACCCCTACGAGTGGTGCAGCAATATACATGTACATCTCCGATTCTGACGCATTCACGGGGTGGGGGAGAAAATTTTCTGAATAGACTGACGTTGCTAAGTTTGGGGGGGGGGGTTGCAGATCGACATCCCGAAAAGTCACATACGTTCGGTAATTACATCAGTTTCGAAGAAGGAAGGTCAAGAATGAAGGGTGTGGAATAGCTGGCTAGCTGGCTGTTGTAAGGCCACAAGATTCCTACAGAGGCGATGAATTTCCCTAGGATCATAATCTGGGAGATTGGAGATTTTATTTTTTTTATTCTCTTTTAAACAATTTATTTAATTTTTTTATTTTCTTTTAAACGATTTTTTTATTTTATTATTTTCTTTTCTTTTTGCAAGCATTAACAAGTTAAAAATTTCAAAGGCAATAATAAAATTATGATGAAATTTATTACGATTTACGATAAAGTTTTCATTGTACTATTAGTTTTCTCATAATTTGATAAATTATGTATTAAATACATGAAATCATGATTTTTTTATGTTATGTCAACAAAACTCTTACTAATTGCAATGATACATAAAATATGATATTGCAACGATAGAAGTTCCCTCCTACATTTTCTTTTACTTTCCACTCTAGATAAAGCCATCATAGCTAATAAAATCACATTTGAATGAAACATAATGTAAAAGTGTTCGTACATTTACGATTTTCAATGAAATAGGGGTCTATCCACTAATTAAAATGAATATTTCAGAATAGGTATTTAATAATAAGATCTATAATCTATTCTTAACAAAACTATATGAAACATTTTAAAAACATAGTAAAACTTTATTTTTAAGAAACCAATAATCAAAAAGTAACAAAAACTTTATCTCACAAAAGTCATCGTACACTTGTAAAAAATCTCTACATATTAGTAAATATTTTAATTTTTCGTTAAATTAATACTCAGTAGGATGTCCTTTAGCATCCACAAGTTTTTAAACGTCTGGGAATAGATTGCACTAGTTCTTTTGTAATTTCTGCACCAATGTATATCCATTCTTCCATCATAATTGTTTTTAGTTCGCTTTTCGTGTGAATGTGTTTTCGTACTCGAACCTCCAGTTCTCACCAAATATGTCCTTTTGGGTTTAAATCTGGCGATTGAGGGGGTATTTTCAAAACTTGTGGACAATTATAGAGACACCAGAGGCGAACGTTGAGAGCCGTGTGCTTAGGATCGTTATCTTGATAAAAAACAAAGTTGTTTACAATACTCAAATTTTGGGCTGATAATTTTAAATTGTCTTTTAAAATATTTATATAAACAACATGATTCATTGTGCCATCAATAAATACCAAATTATCTCGTCCTGATGCTGACATGTACCCCCACACAAGGACACCTCCACCGCCATGCTTAACTGTTCCTACTGAGTTCTTTGGACTAAGTTCCTATTTTTTTCTTCTCCATGCAATTATGCGCCCATCGATACCCAAAAATGTTAAACATGCTTTCATCGGCAAATAAGACATTATTCCAATAAGTTTGGGGCTTATTTATCATGGATAGTGTGAAGGAAAGCCTAAGCTTTCTGTTTTTCTCACTCACAAAAATTTTCTACTGGCAGAACGCCCATATAATCCAGCTGCTCTGAGAACTCGTCGAACAGTTTCAGGTGAAATTGAAGTAGAAAATGTTTCATTAAATTCTGCAGAAACTTTTACAGCACTCAAACGTGGATTTTTCACAAATTTTTTAATTATAAATCTATGATCACGTTTTGTTAACTTTGCCGGACGATCTTTTCTTACGTTGTTTTCGATCCTATTTTCTTCTTTAAAGTGTTTTATCACATACTGCATAGTACAATGGGATAAATTAAGTAATTTAGCAATATTCCGAATTGATTTACCACTACTATGATGAAAAATAATCAATTTTCGAATGCTGTTTGTTGTTTCTTTACGACCACGAGCCATTTTTAAAGAATAAATAGAATATTACGGAGTAGGCAAGCAAAAAATAAATCAAAACGATATTTTAAATGCCACCAAAACTCAAAAATAAAAATAAAGCGCCAGACGATAATTTTAATTAGGAATTTATCCAAAATTATTTCAGTGTACGATGACTTTTGTGAGATAAAGTTTTTGTTACTTTTTGATAACTGGTTTCTTAAAAATAAAGTTTTACTATGATTTCAAAATATTTCATGTAGTTTTGTCAAGAATAGATTATAGATCTTATTATTAAATACCCATTCTTAAATATTCATTTTAATTAATGGATAGACCCCTATTTCATTGAAAATCGTAAGTGTACGAACACTTTTGGGAGACACTGTAGTAAAAGATCAGTCAAATTTGTTTGGTTTGAATTTCCTGATTAAAAAACCTTATTTTCATGTGAGTAGTATCCGATGATTATAGATTTACGCACTGAATTTTGAAAAATAGTACATACGGAGAGGGATGTAATTTTTAAACTCATTGGTGTTGGATTCTCATTCTTATCTTTAACTCTGTTCTGAATTGAGTCGGTGAAAGGCAAAGTGGTGTAAGTCAAAAGCGTTTTACTGCAAAAACTACAATAATTCCACCATAAAATTAACAAATTATAATTCATAATAATTATTATGATATTGCAAATAATAATTATTTGCAATTCCACTATAAACTGAACATGGAGATTACATTTTTGCCCTCAAATAAAAAAAGTTGAAAATGTGACTTACACCACTTTGCCTTTCACCGCCTCAATTAATGGAAATTCACATTTTTTAATCACGATGTTTTTAGAATCAGCCTTATAGAGAATTTAGCAACGATTATGTATTTTTTGGTTGAGCTCCCACTACACCTTAACAACGTATATTTATGATGACAGGTAATGGTAACATTCCTTACATATGTTACTTTCTGTTGAGTTTTTTTGCAAAATAAAATATAAAACAAAGTCGCGCAGCGGCTAACTATATATAAATAAGAGTGTTTGTGAGCATGTATGATGTTATTTGGCGTATCACAGAGATTACGAGGTTCGCGAATACGAAATTTTAGGAAAAGGTTCCTGACACACCTATTTAACACACCTCGATGAGCTTTTTTAATTTTTGGTCTAAAAACCTTTTAAATAGCGAAAAAAGACTAAAAACCGTTCAATTTATTCCTAAATCGTTGCCATCTCTCTAGCCAATTTCTTTATTTTCAAATCTCAATTTGAGTTAAAATTTAAACGTTACATCACGTGCGAAATCTATATCGGCAAACTACCTTGGCTTTTTAATCGCTGATTTAGTTTCAGATATTTTTAAATACCGAATTGATAATTGATATACATCAAAACATGGAATTAAAAAAGAAGAAAATCGTTTCCATCGTGTTACGAGAACCAGTGACGTCATATTTGGTATTTAAAAAAAATTAAGCTTGCAGTAAATTTAAAATCGCCTGCTAAAATAACAATATAGAGATAAAGAAAAGTTTGACTATATATGTATGTATGTGTGCGATGTCCACAGAAATCTATCGCACGCAAGGGGCTCTCACCTCAGAGCCCAGATTTTATACAACACAGAGTGAAGCCTGGGAGCGAAGCGGCTAGTTTAATAATTAAAGCATGAGAAATAGAATATTCAATTTTTAACTTTCTTTTGAATTCAAAAGTTGATTTTTTAACCTTTCAGTGAGGGCACCTGCAGAAATTTTGCGACAAATTTATTTTTTCTTACATTGTTCTAAAAAACTTACGTACTATTAAAAAAATTGGAAGAACTTCTTCAAAACTTTGCAAATTGCTTTTCAAATTTGCCTCTTATTACTATAATGAAATAACTTGCATTTACAATATCGTAACTAAAAGTAGCGATTATGGCGCAAAAAGTACGACACACGCTTAGTCGTGCAAAAATTAATAAACACAAAAAAATTATAATTATAAATCTTAGAATCGATAAAAATTTAAATCAAATTTTTAACTTTCTTATTTTAATTTGTTTATTAAAAACTGTACTTTTTTATTTTAAAAACTTATAAAACTCACTAGATATTTATATGAACTAACACAACTGAAATATGGATCTCAAAGAAATAGATTTGTGAGAAAATGGATAATTTCAGGCAACACTTATTGCGTATGGCAGAATTTAATGCCAGGCAAAGCAGATAGCTTTCGACGTTGTCTAAATAAATAACAGATAATGCTGGTACCGTGCCCCACTATTTGCCGTATTATTAAGGCGCCCATTGAAAATTGGCCTGAAAGACTTGTTTCGTGAGAAAATGAATGGCACCACGGGAGCGTCATTTTTTACTTGAATACGAGTTAAGTTCAGTTCCCGCTTTCTCGAAGAATTGCAGTAGAAATTTGTCTGGCGTTAGTAGTATCCCTACCGTTTCAAGTCCCCTTTTCCGCTGGGGGAAGGAATTGGGGGAAACCCTCAAAAGGGCTAACAGATTTTATGACTGTGGGAGGGTCGCGGAGTGACAAGCATAGGATACTTCGAAAAGGGGGGAATGAAGTGTTATGCAGTGAAAACAAACCTTTCAAGAAATAATCTAGCCGCTTGAAGGGTAGAACTGTAAAGGTTTCAGAAGCCAGGATAGGTGAATTAGTCTTTCGAATTGAGCCGGTGAAAGGGTTAAAATAAATTGATTCTCCTCATTTCCTGACCTAGAGAGACCAACATATAATTGTCCATGAGTAAAGCAATCTTCCCATAAGTGAAGTCCAATACATTTGTATGTTTGACCTTGGGATTTGTTGATGGTGATGGCAAAAGAAATTTGTATTGTAAACTGTAACGTCAGGCACTCAATTGTGTCCGGGGGCCACCCGCATGCCGATTTTGATACGATTCGACCCCATAGCCTATCCGCTACAGAGTCAGCACACAAAAAACACGAAAAGAGCACAAAAAATTTAATAATTTTTTTTAAATTAAAAAATCCGGCTACGTCAGGCACTGAATCGTGTCCAGGGCTACCCGCGTGCTGATTTTGGTACGATTCGGCCCCACAGTCTCGCTGTCAGCGAGGACAGCCGCGGAAGCTGTCGAAATAAGCAACTTTTAGGGGCAAAATCATTGAAACATTAATTAACTCCGGGGCCCGATTATCAAAAATAATATGCCTATGTTTTAATCTGAACTATCAAGTATATCTATACAAAATTTCAGCTCAATTGAAGCAATACTTTTTCACTTATAAAGGAACAAACATAGGCCTATTCGAAATAATCAATAAATTTCACAGTTTCAATGAAACACACTAATGATAAAGTTCAATAATTCAAGTTCGATTTACGCAAATTGTGCATAAAATTGTACATAAATTCAAAAACATAAAGTTTATAAGTTAAATAAAGTTCTGTAATATTATACCAAGAAATTTCCAGTTGATACCCAATAAATTGTAAATCTTTTTTTACCTTAAATGCCCCATAAAAAGCGTAGTTCCAAATGTAATTTTCTTCAATAAACCCTTAAACGTTGCCAATTTCAAAAATCCTTTTAGTATTTTTCAATACCTCCTCCACTTGAATCTTTAAAATATTAAATGTTTTACTGATAATAAATGAAAATGTAGTTTGATGTGTTGCTATGGTTACTTGACTATGGTTGACAAAGAAAATTCAAATGTTAAATGTTTTACCGAAAATAAATGAAAATATCGTTTGATGTGTTGCTATGGTTACTTGACTATGGTTGACAAAGGAAAGTTGTAAAGGTGAAGCATCAGCTCAACATTTAGGCCCCTAACTTTCTTTCTACTGATCAGATATACATAATATATAGCCAATGTCTATCTGGAATAATGTACCTTTCAAATAGTGAAAGAATTTTTTAAATAGGTGCAGTGGTTCCAGAGATTCCCCTCCACATACAAAATCCGCTCTCTCTCTTTATATATTAGTATAGATAATGTTATCTAGAGTTTGAAAATTGTTCCTAAATTGAGTTTGCATCACATTAATTGAGAAAGCTCAGCTCGTATTGTAATTTCTTCTAGTACATACGAGTTATTGGGCACATACAATTATAGATATAGAACTCATGATTTTATTACATATATTGGGTGATGGGATTAATTGTAAATTTTTGCTGAATAACAGAGAATGTTTTACACTGGTGTGCAAAACTTAAGCAACAGGTGGGTTTTTTGTCATAACTCCACGAGAAATCATCTGAGAGACATGAAATTCAGAAATGAGGGAGAGTATTATGTACGTAAAGGATGAAGAAAGCATCGGCGCTGAAAAAGGAATACAATGCATACGGTATGGAATCAAACAAAAACAAGCTTTATTGAACGCATAGTATCGTGACTCATGATTGTCTATCCAAGATGAAGAACAACAAGCAGATGTTCCTTAATATGGGATATGCCCTCCCCTCACTGCAACGGTTGCTTCGCACCGTCTCCGCATACTCAGAACCAGCTGGTGCAACATTTCTTGCGGTAGAGTGCCCATTCCTCAATCAGCATCTGTTTGAGTTGGGTGTTCTCCGGAGGATGTAAGCGTGCTTCAATGCGTCTCCCCAAAGCATCCCACACATGTTCGATGGGATTTAAATCTAGGGAGTACGCTGGCCAATCCATTCGAGTGATATCTTCCCTTTCCAGTAGCTCTTCAACAGCAAGAGTCCGATGTGGCCGTGCATTGTCATCAATAAAAATGAAGTCTGAGCCAACGGCAACTCGGAACAGACGCACATGGGGAAGGAGTACCTTCTCACAATAGCGATCCCCGGTTACAGACCCTCTGTCCAAAACGTGGAGCTCAGTTCGCCCGTTCAGCATAATGCCTCCCCAGACAAGAACTCCAGGACCACCGTTACGGCGTCCGTAACGGTGGCCAATGTAATCGGCCAATGTAAAAGCATAAAACCGGGTCCCGACCTCTCTCCAAATGAAAACGCGTTGAGAATCGCTTCTGGTACTGAACCGACTCTCATCCGTAAAGAGGACACGACTCCATTGATCAGTTGTCCAGTTTTTGTGCTCTCTGCACCACTGTAAACGGTGGCCAACTTTCAACGGGAGGCAGCGTTCAGGACGGCGGGCGAATAGGCCCCCTTTGTGAAGGCGTCTGGCCACAGTAAACCGCGACACTTGTCGCCCTGTTGCTATACAGAGTTGCTGAGCAATGACGCTTGCTGACTGCTGTCGGCCTCTTTTCGCCTGCAGGACGATATATCGGTCATCCCATGCAGTTGTCGTCTTCGGGCGGCCACCACCAACCTTTCTAACAGCTGTACCTGTGGTTTGGAACGCTTTCCAAGCGCGCGAAACGACACTTTTGTTGATTCCGAACTCTGCAGCTACACTGGTGACAGTACGCCCCTCCTCCAGCTTTCCGATCATTCTTCCACGTGTGAAGTCGTCCAGGTGATTTTTTCTAGCCATATTTCACGAACTGACTCACTGGCACATGCAGCGAATATGTTGAATTGCGTCTCCGTCCTTCCTTTTATTCTACTGTTGAGCTCCGACATCACGCGTTTTGCGTACGCTCACGTCGCCTCTGACGTTTCGTTCCTGATATTTGCATACGCATGACGTTTCTACTGACTTACGTGTTCATTGTACTAATCTCCAGACCTCCTTTTCTGCAATTTCATGGCTATCTGCTAAATTTTTACATTGTTGCTTAAGTTTTGCACACCAGTGTATATTTAATTAACTCACGGTTTAACACTACAGGAATTATTTTGCTATCCTTTGGGGTAATCAGTTTCCATGGTTATTTTGAAAAGCACGTCAATTCTATTTCTTCAGTTAATATTTCTTTTATCAAGCCTTGTAACTTCTGCATAGTATTTTATTATCAAGGTTTAATGGGAAGCAAAATATGTTTCTCTACAGTAAGCTGTACTGTTTGGTGATTATATTTAAATGTAAACATTATTCATTCTATTATACATACAATGTGTGATTGATCACAGAAAAATTAAAGAATTATATATTTGCAAAAAAGTGCTTCCCGCCGAATGTAAGGCATATCTGATAAAGTTCCTACAAGTGTTAGAAACTTCTGAAATAGTCCTCGTTTACTACAACTTTAAGTTACCTAGCAACAGTAGCTTGGATATCTGAAATGTTCGCAAATCTGTCGATTCAGTGCCGATTTCAGTCTTGGAAATCGGTAAAGTCTTGCCTGAAAGATTAGGCCAGTATGGTGGGTGGGAGAACTCAGTAATCTCATGCTTGACGATAAATTCATTCACACACATAGCACTATGAGACTCCATTACATAGCAGCATGAGACTGCATTACTGCAACCCTTTTCTCACATACAGTGCAGGCGAAAGGTTTATCTCCTGTGTGGGTGCGGAAATGTTTTACTAAACCACTCTGTTCGGAAATTATTTTCTCACAAAGTGGTGCAAGGGAAAGGTTTCTCTCCCGTGTGGATGCGGCGATGTTGTTTTAAATAACGCTGTTCAGAAAACTTTTTCCCACATACAGTGCATGCAAAAGGTTTCTCGCCTGTGTGGATGCGGAGATGACTTACTAAGCTACCCCGTTGAGAAAATCTTTTCTCACATACAGTACAGGCGAAAGGTTTCTCTCCCGTATGGGTGCGGAGATGTCTTACTAAACTACCCTGTAGGGAAAATCTGTTATCACACACAGTGCATGCGAAAGGTTTCTCTCCCGTGTGGATGCGGAGATGTTTTTTTAAATCTCCTCGTGAAGAACACTTTTTCTCACATACAGTGCAGGCGAAAGGTTTCTCGCCTGTGTGGGTGAGGAGATGAGTTCTTAAGTGACCACGTTGAGAAAATCTTTCCTCACATGCAGGACATGCGAAAGGTTTCTCTCCCGTGTGGGTACGGAGATGTGCTTTTAAAGAATCCTGTACAGAAAATCTTTTCCCACACACAGTGCATGCAAAAGGTTTCTTGCTTGCGTGGGTGCGGAGATGTTTTACTAAAAGACCCTGCTCAGAAAATCTTTTCTCACATACAGTGCAGGGGAAAGGTTTCGCTCCTGTGTGGGCGCGGATATGTGCTTTTAAAAGACTACATTCAGAAACTCTTTTCCCACATACAGTGCATGCAAAACGTTTCTCGCCTGTATGGGTGCGGATATGTCTGATTAAACTGCCGTGTTCAGAAAATCTTTTCTCACATACAGTACAGGCGAAAGGTTTCTCTCCCGTGTGGGTTTGGAGATGTGTTTTTAAAGAACGTTGTTCAGAAAACATTTTCTCACATACAGTGTATGCGAAAGGTTTCTCTCCCGTGTCGGTACGGAGATGTGTTTTTAATTAACCCTCTCGAGAAAATCTTTTTTCATACTGTGCAAGTGAAAGTTTTCCCTCCTGTATGAGTATGGAAATGTGTTTTTGAATGTCACTGCACTGAAAACATCAGAACACTGATCAGAAAACTAACTGCCAGCAATTCCTTGAAATTCTAATTTTGTTGATACCGCAAACACTTTAGTTTCGCATCTCACAATATGCAACAGGCACCTGCAAAGAGAGTAGAAAGGAAATTAAATGAGATCTATTAACACTGTGCCATCACGCTTTTTTCGTATTTTTCACGTGAAATCAATAGCAATATAAAAAAGTTTGTGCCAGGAAATGAGATATGCATAAACAAAGATGTTATAAATTATGTTTTGGATTAATCAAATTACGGAGTATTTTAATTTTATTGTAATTAGGCCATGAGGTTCCTTAGCTATCCTTATTCTTTACTCCTGGTAGATCACAAGGACGCCCTGGGATTTGATATGCTTCGGTTTGAGGGTATCTACACAAAACTGATTTTGGCCCGATCAATAATTGATAAACAATATTAATATTCCCCGCCCCTTTATTCATTTTATTTCGTAATTCAGAATAATTTCCTCATTACTTATTCAGTTTAATGCTCCGAGAAATTCTAGATTAATATCTCATGGAAAAGTTCGATTATCATCAACTTAAAAAGTTTATAAATCTAATACAATATATAAGATTATTCCTGGAATTAACACAAAATATGAAGCTTACCGGTTTGTTCAGGCATATTTGTTTGGGTTGTCGTTTATTGGCTGCTCCATATTTTAATCTGATATGTCGTGTATATAAAACATTAGAACTGACAATAGTATAAATTCTTCAAATTCCCCTCCGTTCATCTACTGTATAATGCCTTTAAGCGATTCTTCACATAAAGTGAATCAAACATTTCAAAACAGTTATCTGTGGATCTCTTGTAGTCTATGAGAAATACCTCAGGAATACACAACTGATAAGGTCTTTTACAGACCGACAGTTTTTAAATATTATGTTACGAGATTATAAACACAAAATAAAAATTCTTAAATAAATCCACACGGTTATGATGTGATGTTCCTCATAAATTACTTGTGATAACAATTTTAAATTTTCATAATCAGAAATATTAATTCATAACTGCTTAAAGATGATTTAACCCTGTTATCTCTCCGGCAATTTACTTTTGTATTTTTTTTAAAACGGCGGGTGTTGAATAAAATATGCCGAATGGATGTGGGGTGGAACTTGAATCTTTACCAGTCACATACTGATTTGACACAGACCGGTATTATAGAAAAGAAACAATTTCAGAGCCATAAAAGAAAAAAAATTACATATATATACACTTCAGTACAAACATAATTACATTACATATCTTTCCAATTAAAATTTTGGCTAAAGTATGATACTCATACCGTTGTTGACGTGTAGCAATAAAAATTTCACCTCGGTAACCTCCGACTTAAGGCTGTACTAACTGCTGTGTACTAACCCTGTTGGATTCGCTCACCTCAATGTTAACGTACGGAGAAAACGTGCCAAAAATTTACAGCAACATAAATACTGATAATCCAATAAAAATGGTATTTTCATATAGCCTGAACTTTCCCCGCCTTGTAACAGAATTCATTTTACAAATTTCGTCTACCAAAGGAATTGATGCGCGTTTAAAACACACTATACCGGATTTCCCCCCCCCCCCCCGAGAAATTTAAATTTTAAAACATTATTTGCATTTTTTTTAACGAAAAATGTCCCAAGGTGTAAAAATTTTCTCTATTACGGAGTACAATTTTTCCAAAAAAAATCTGTAAATACAAGTCAGCAATCCTTGCACAAATTTTCTCCATAGGTTTATTTTGAGGTGAGTGAATCCAATAGGGCTAGTACACAGCAGCCTTAAGGAAACCGTTATCGTTTGTTTCATAATATGCGGGAGGGTGTTTGTTTATGAACGGGATTTTTTCGTACTGAAATGTTGTCTTCACCGCTTCGTAATAAATGATTAATGAATTGGTAACAATTGTTTTAACGCTTTATTGTACATTTCAAAGATCTTTTCCTATTGTAAATCTTTATTTTTCAGAATAATAAAAAGGTTTTGAGTGGGAGTGCTGAGTGATTGCTGCTTATTAAAGTGTAGTATAATTAAAGAAATTTTTGAAAGAAAATTTGGTATTTTTTGATATTGCTATATTAAAAAAAATATTTGTACAGTGGAATCTCGATCTATCGTTTTCGAAGGGACTGGCTGAGCTAAACGATGGATGTGGGAAAACGATAGATGCGGGAACATACAAAAAAGTATTAACATACCTTAAAGTTTGATATCTCTAAAATATATTTACTCACATACATAAATGCATACATACCTGCAGTGTAACTGAAGATAAAACTACAAAGTTGTACTGAAATTCAAGATAATAATAATAATAAAAGACATATCCGTTGATACACAGGAATTTTGATTCAAATAAAAGTCCTTAATCTTCGTTTGTTTTGGGGCGGTTTTCTCTCCACAAGTAAACAATATTTTCCTGTGTTGCAAATTGCGTTTTTTTTTCGGTATCGGTTATTGTGTGAGAGTATAAAGAAGCTGCAGCCGTGAATATTTTGTAACTAGAACCATTCCATTGCACTGGATGGGGTCTTGTATAATCTTGTATCTTGTCAAATAAATGTACGGAGAAAATGTGTCAACTATTTACAGCTACATAAATACTGATAATCCAATAAAAATGGAATTTTCAGATAGCCTGAACTTTTCTGCACCTTGCAACAGGATTCATTTTATAAATTTTGATTATATTGAGGTGAGAGAATTCAGTAGGGTTAGTACACAGAAACCTTAAGGCCGTCTGCACACGGGGCAACTAAAAAAAAACTGATAACTGACTCGAATCACAAACCAGTCCGTGTTGAGTCGTAACCTATGTAAATGAATGGAGCCACGCACACGGCGCAACTGGTTACAAATTGTATTAAATATTACAATTTGTAACCAGTTGCGCCGTGTGCGTGGCTCCATTCAATTACATAGGTTACGACTCAACACGGACTGGTTTGTGATTCGAGTCAGTTATCAGTTTCTTTTGAGTTGCTCCGTGTGCAGACGGCCTAAGGAAACCGTTCTCGCTCGTTTCATAATATGCAGGAGGGTGTTTGTTTATAAACGGACTTTTTTCGTACTGAATTGTTGTCTTTACCTCTTCGCAATAAATGACTAATGAATTGCTAACAATTGTTTTAAAGCTTTTTTTTGTACATTTCAAAATCTTTTCCTATTGCAAATCTTTATTTTTCAGAATAATAAAACAAAATTTTTGAGTGGGAGTGCTGAGTGATTGCTTCTTATGAAAGTGTAACACAATTAAAGATATTTTGAAAAAAATTTGGTATTTTTTGATATTTCTATATTAAAAAAAATATTGATATATTCTAATTTTCCCAATTTTTATCATTTTTTTAAATTTTATTATTTTTTCTGGGTGGGTGAGAGTTTAAATTTATGCATGGTTTTTAATTAGATATTAATTTTTCTAAAAAACTATGTTCTTGCATTTTTGTATTTCTCCAAAGCTTTGCAAACAATATTTGTATAACTTGATTTCGGCACGTCTTTCCCATTAGTCATTAATTTTTTTTGATTTCTCTATTTTTTGGATGGTTATTAAGGATTACGTAAGCTTCCAAATTAAAGCTTATTCTTATAAATGCTCCTTTATGCATTTCCATGGATGAAAGGTTTTTATTCTCTATTGTATTCACAGTAGCTGTTGGGCCAAAAAGCCCTAAACAAAGCCTATGACTAAAGAGAATTGCTAGCGATTTATAACATTCTCTAAGATGGAATCATCAGAACTGTAAACATTTTAAAATTTTTATTTGCATACATTTACTTTCAAAATAAATTGGAAGGCAAAATTATTTTATAAAAATATGCATGCCTACACTGGGAATGGGACCAAACTTGTGAATTGACTTATATTATCTTTTAAACACTCTTCAAACTTGTCGATTATAAGAAAATAGTTTTCCTATAAATCCCGAAAATTTAAGACTTAGAATTATAAAAATTACTAAAATGAAATTAAATAAATTAAGAATAATTCGAATTACATTCACTAACTAGATAAATTAAGAATAATTCGAATTACATTCACTAACTAGATAAATTAAGAATAATTCGAATTACATTCACTAACTAGATAAATTAAGAATAATTTGAATTACATTCATTATCTTGAGTTACCTTGATACTGGATAATAAAATAAATAAAACGATTGTGTGATGCAGAGCATGCTGGAAAACTATTTTGTTTTTACGGTACTAGGGGCTTCGCCCCTAGGCTCACTCCTGTGTTAGGGCTAATAGCGAGATACATAGGGGTGTCTCTCGGGCAATGTAACAGCTTCCATCCATTTACTGTTGTCACCCTTATGCGAAGGGCTTTTCATCACTGTTGAATTATCAGCTTTAAAATTCATTTAAAAATCGAAATTTTAAGATAGAGACTTGAAATGGGATTTACATGAATAAAAAAGCTTTCAGCTTCCAGATGATGTAAATACTTTCTTTGTAAGATAAAAACTCGAGGAGCATCTATATTACATCCACATATTGGACGATATTTCTTGAAAAACTGTGTTTCATTTTTTGATGAAAATATTAGTCTGTTTTAAAATATTTTTTAAACAAATGAGGTCTAGTTTGAAAGAGAAATGTCTGTAGTCTTAGACTGTAAAAAGATCAAAATTCTACGATCATTTTTTGGCGAGTTATCGTAATCTGAAGATGAAAATGTTCCCACAAAACATAAAATAAAAAAAAATAAAGTCCGACGAAGATGAGACATGTCTTACTTTGGTCCCCCATTTTTCTGCATCCATTGATATCGCTCTCGACCCCATACCCCCCGCGGTTTCCGAAGAGATAGTGTGACAAGCTTTTGACAGCGTCAGCGGGAGTTACTTCTTTTTAGAATAGACGGATAAGATAATCTAATACCATTTTTCATTTAGGTATCACTAGCCGGGCTTCGCCTAGCTAAGCTCAAGCCATCCGTGTAACATATTTATGTACTTCGGGCCCCACAAAAGAAAAAAAAGCCTACAAATGTATTAAATTCAAGTGAATAAATTCCTTTCAATTTTCATTCCCGTCGCTGCCGACAGATGGCAGCACCACTGCACCAGATGATTTGGTTTCTCAGCAGTGAGTGATTTTAGAATGAAAATATCTCTAAAACTATTGAATTAATAGAATAAGTGTAAGCAGAAAAATTATCAGTTTTCGAAGCTCTTTCCAAATATGTAACATTTATGTACTTTCATGACAAAATAAATTACACCGTTTCCTGTATATTTGTCGGCCTTTTTTTTTCGAGGATAGGTGCCCGGCCGGATGAGTTACGGTCACGTGATCTCTCGACTTCCACTTGTCTCTTTATTAGTATAGAAGAAGAAGACAAATGATTTCAAGATATCCACATACACTGGCATTTTTTTGGTCAGAACTCTACAGTATAGTTCAGTGCTACAGGAAATCAGATGAAGATTAAGCTATACCTATTATAACACTTGTATTTAGAGAAAATCACAACTGCCTCTTCTAAACAATGACATAGATAAGCAACTCTCAATTTAAATTTTTTTTTCTTCATAGAGTATGAATATTTTATTTGTCAGTCATTAATGTATGCACAGAGAGTATTATATGGTAAAAGATTAATACCATATTTAACAAAACATATATTCATAGTATAGAAAACAGTAATACACACACAAATTAAATTTTTTAAAGATAAGTAAATGAAAAATAAAATCTGTAGTTATATAAAATGCTCTATAACATGCAATGTAACCAGTTTAGTTCATATACAAACATGTTATAGTATTTTTATAATTTACTTCCCATAAACAATTTTTCCTTTCCCTCCTTTTTTTAAATTAAGGAAAATTCCCACATTATACATAATATTAATTTAAATGCTTGGAAATAATACACTAGACAGGAATAAGAAACTGTAATTTTTTTCAATTTTCTACACAAATGCTAATGTAAAGGATACAATGGAAACATTTTTTATCTTTATTTCAAGGAAATGTGACAAAATGATAAAGATATCCCCTAAAAAATCAGCTATTGTTACTCTCAAAATAAATTGTACAGCAAAATTATTTTTATGTAAATCTAATTGGAGTAGCAAACATTTACAGACTGGTAATTAACAATAATGGATTGTTGAGCTTATACCTGAATGCTAAAAAAAATTATGAAACTCAAGAAATCTGAGGTGTAGGGTTTGGATAAGGAGCACTTGGAACTTTTAAAACATACCCACCCATTTCTTGAGGTAGAGAGCTAGAATGAATAACACTTGTGATTGGACTAGAGAGTACAAGAGTCTGATTATTAACTGCCTTCACTGGAAGTGAATTTATAAGATATTCAACACAGACAGATTAATAGCAGGTACCAGAGTAGTAGGTGGCTCTTAGTCATCTACAACTTTGTCGGCACATATATTGAAACACTCATTCATGCATTACACCAGAGAACTTAAAGGAATTTTATTCAAATTTCATTAACTTTATCTAAAATCTTCACGTTTTCTTGAAAAGATTTTGAAAAGTCAGAGAAACTTTCAAGTTTCTCAACAAAACCATCACTTTAAAGTAGATCAAGACATAAAATTGGTGACATGAGGTGCAAGAAAATGCCACAAAAAAACCATAAATATGGTAACATAAATTTACATTAATTAAATTGTGAACACAACTGCATATATACCAATGAATACAAATATCACCTTCTGATTATTTTTAATTACAATGCTCAGGACATGTTAGACTTTCAAGGAGTTACTACACATAATTCAGAATTATCTGGCGTCCTGACAGATGATTACTTTTTTTTTTTGCCTTATGTTTTGGTCTTTTACATCTTGGAAGCCTTCTGTCATTTATATTTATTCCTTCAGAGGTACAGTGAGAATTATTCTCACATATAAATGTGAAGCAATAGGAGATATATAATACATGCAACAATCTACAAATAGAAATATACTAGAAACTTAAAATAACTGGGTGCTTTCCCTGTCCCCGCATTTTCATTGCTTTGTTGTCTTGTAGCAAGTTAAGAGCAATTAAAACTGAAGCTCAAGAGATTCTGTAGTGACAAGGTGTCTACAAATTATGAAAGTTGCTGAAAAACTCCTTTAAACAATTGAAGGGTTAAATAAAGCTAAATACATACTGAAACTTGATTTACCAAATGATGTTTCAAAAAGATAATATACAATGTAAAACATACAAAATACCCACAATTTTTCTGTCCTGGGTAGATTTACACGTCTATACCCAGACAACAAATTCTTGTTACTACTCAGAGTTCTTTTTATAAAATTATAAAAAGTTATGAAACCAAACCCACCACAGTTCACCACGGACTTAAAATGATATGAATAATTATAAGACAGCCTTAGGAACACTGTGCATAAAAGGATAGTCTATATATATAAAACAGTTCCGTAACTGACTCATTCATTCACTGACTGACTGACTGACATACAACGCACAGACCAAACCGCTGGACCTAAAGGGCTGAAATTTTGCATGGCGATTCTTCTAATAGTGTAGGGGTGCACTAAGAAAGATTTTTCAAAAATTCTTGCCCTTAGATTTTTTTAAATTAAATTTTTAAGCTGTTTTTTTTAACTTTTTTTACGTTTGCATTTAAAATAATACATTGAGGGTTATAAAATTTATATCACGAGAAAGATCATAAAAATTCCTTCAAAATGAAATTTTTTTTTCGAATTTTTACCTCCATTTCCTGATTTTTGGTGAATTTTTAAAGATTAATTTTTAGAATTTAATTTATTAAATGCTGATCACGTGATTTCTTTTTCTGGTACTTTCAATAAATTTATCGTCACGTGCGTAACAACTAAATAGACAAAAAAAATATTTTTTCCTCTTTCCAATGCAGCAGACGATTGGATATTATCAAAAAAAAAAATGCATATCCCTTACGATTTTTTTATAAATATATATATATATATATAGATAGATAGATATTTTACATCAATTGTATACATTGATCATCGCATTTATTATAAATATACATATTTATTTTTTGGCATAAATTGCATACGTTGACCGTTGTATTTAATTTGAATGTACTGCGTAGCGAAGCGCGGGTTTTCAGCTAGTGTGCATATAAAAGGATAGAAAATATGTAAAGAATAAATTATGAAAGACCATAATTCGATTGGACCTACTGGGCCCAATACTAGTACAGAGCCCCACACGAAGAAAAATTTTAAATATTTCTGAAAGGAAATACTGTGATTCATTTAGAAACCTTCTAGCATGGGTGAGAAAAAATATAGCCTCTGTGACTTCGTTTAAGTTTTAGTCAGGACCACTAAGTTTGCGATTTATTTAGAAGTCACTCCAGAATTCAAGAAACATGTTCATGAAAATGAAAAAAATATTTAATTACGAGTATGCGGATGAACCAATCAGTAATTCGAAAAAAATGTTTGAATAGTATTGGTTTTAACAAATACCGTACAAAGCTAGACAGACTGGACAAGTTTATTCCAGATTCCAGAGAACAAACATCAAACACATGTATCGTTACTAAAAATTGCCTGGACAGATATAAAAATGATTCAGAATAATGACCAAATGAAGTCTAAAAAAGATGTAGACATAGATAGCTATATGCTGGTTGAAGAATTATTAAGTATTAAAATCTATTGTTTCGAAAACACTATAAAAATTCTAAAATAGCTACAAATGGCTTTTGTAGCTATTTTAGAAGATACAGTAAGGTTTACTTATTTGTAATTTTAATTAAATTTAAACAATGTAGATGGCCCTAAGTACATGTTTTCTGTGTAAGTGCCATTTATATCCTGTATTAATGCTTTTAGGAAATAGATTTCTCGAACGTCTATTGTTGTATCTAATATACACTCTGTCACAAAAAAATATATGCACCCAGAAGAAATCGAGCTACTATCACGAAACTTGGCAGGAATGTAGAGATATGCAGATTAAAATTTCGACGCCAATGAGACAAGGGTAAGCGCGCTATGCGCATATGAGATGCGCAGCAGAGAGAGTTTAAAAGCATGATTGCTCGTACCTTAGGGTTATTCAAACAAATCTGTCGACTTGGATGGACGGTATTGTGACGAGAGATGTCTCCGAGACGTAACCGGAGACAGTACGAACAATTGTCGTAATTTTACAGGGGGCGTATAGTAGGCCTCATACAAGCAGGTTGGTCGAACAGGAGTATCGGCCGCCACCTCGGTCGGAACGATGTAGTAGTTGCTCGGTGTTGGCAACAATGGATCACGGAAAGGATAGTCTACAGTCGCGGAGGGTCAGGGCGTCCCAGGAACACAAATGCGCACGAGGATCGCGATATCATAAGAGCGGCTACGTTCGAACCAACAACGTTGCTAGAATCGATTCGACGCCATTTACCACCTTTCATAAATCCGGTGGTATCAAGGGAAACCATTCGGAGACGACTGGCCGACGCAGGTATAAGGAGCCGACGTCCATTAAGACGGCTACCACTGACTCCACATCATAGGCAGTGTCGATTGGATTTTTGCCGACCTCGGGCAACCTGGAGTGTGACCGACTGGAGGCGTGTGATCTTCTCGATTCAGTCTCAATGCTGATGACCAGCGCATACGCGTGTGGAGGCAGCCAGGCCACCGGTCCGATCCGGCATTTGTTGTCGAGAGGCATACGGCGATTACACAAGGTGGGACAGTGTGGGGAGTGATTTGTTGGGAAACACGATCACTTCTAGTCGTCCTTCAATGCACTTTTACGGCACGCAGTTACGTGGACGAGATTTTAACTCCTGTTGTACTGCCTATGCTATCAAGTCGACCAGGTACCATTTATCAGCAATACAACGCTCGTCCACATACTGCGCGACTCTCCCAACAATGTCTTCAAGGATATGACGTACTCCCATAGCCTGCGAGGTCAACAGACCTCTCGCCAATAGAGCACGTCAGGGACGTGCTTGGAAGACAACAGCAGCCGTCCCGGAATACTGGTGAATTAACTGCCCAGTTGCAAAGATTATGCCTTGATCTTCCGCGGGAGTTCAGAGATGACCTCATTGATTCGATGCCACACCGTGTTTCGGCTTGTATAGCTGCCAGAGGTGGATTTACTACTTACTGATTTGTAACATTTTTCATGCCATATCTTCTTAATAAAACGGTCTGTTCTTCTGAATTTGTAATCATTTGCTTATCTCCTCATACACCACATACATGATAAGTTTCGTGATAGTAGCTCGTTTCTTTCTGGGTGCATATATTTTTTTGTGACAGAGTGTATTTAAAATGTAGAAATTTATATTTTTAGTATTGCATTTTATATATTATTTTTTAAACCCTTTAATTATATGAGTAATTATATGCATTAAACCCTTTTGAACTTTTCATAACTAAGATTTTCTCTTTCTGAAGATTGCATGTAAGTAGAAAATTTGCGTTTATTGTTTAAGTATTGAGTAGACCTTGAAAAATTTTAAGAGATTAATCTCATAAGTAATCAGTAAGTAAATGTCTTCACAACATGCATAAAAATTTACATTCAAATATCAGTCATAACTTATATACTGTGTAAATACTGGTCATTTATTAATTTGTAACAAAGAAAATATGCAAAGCATTATTTATCATTTTTTTGGAAAGATTTCATAAAATTGTCACGTTTGTATTTCTTCCTAAATAATTTTTTTGAGTAAAAAAAAGACATATAGACATGATTTTAATATAAACATCAAACAATCAGTTCATATGAATTCTGTTTGATGCTTCACTTGACAAAGATTTTAGCTGTATCTAATGACATTGGTCTTGTGCATACATGGAGAATCTTGGTGCCTATTTCTACAGGTTGAAATGCTTTCTAATACCCTTCAATTCAGAGTTGTAAGATATTATTTTTCATTCTATTATACATATTGCTATGCAGATAATTTTTGCCAATAGTTTTTAATGCACAACATGAGTCATAATATTACAGTAATTTTGAAAGAAGATCTTTGAATAAATAGCCATTTAAGGGCTACATAAAGGGCTTCAATTTCTCCTTCAAAATGTGTGGAGTTTCTTCACACAGAAATGTAAAGGGAAATGAGATCAAAGGTCACCCCTGTACCTGCACAGTCATCTCTCTGAAACAAGAGATCCATCAATATAAACATGAAACCAATTATCTATACGGTATGAACAATTAGTAGAGTCAAGTGCGATAGCTCTAATAAGTACGTAGCACGTGCATCTCTTTTTAATTGATTTTCATATGTAGGACAATTTAAAAATTCATTTGCAAATAACCCATAAAGCAAATGGGCTGCTTAATGTAATATGTTGAGATAAATTGTACTCTGCTGCAGAAATGATGCTATGCTGTATAAATCCCGCTTCGCTTTTCCAGTTACTATCACTATTGTTATATGATCTTCAAATCTCCTTTACGACCAGTCAGCTTTAATCCATTTGGATAGTAATAGACTTACTATAATAGCATATGTTATAAGAACTTTATAAACTGCTTAATTTTATTTTAAAATCTTCCTACGACAATCTCCTTACGGCCAGTCAGTTTTAATCCATTTGGATAGTAATAGACTTACTGTATTAGCATATGTTATACGACCTTTATAAACTGCTTACTTTTATTTTAAAATCTTCCTACGACAATCTCGTTACGGCCATTCAGCTCAAATCCAATTGGATAGTAATAGACTTACTATATTAGCATATGTTATAAGAACTTTATAAACTGTTTAATTTTATTTTAAAATCTTCCTACGACAATCTCGTTACGGCCAGTCAGCTTTAACCATTTGGATAGTAATCGACTTACTGTATTAGCATATATTATAAGAACTTTATAAACTGCTTAATTTTATTTTAAAATCTTCCTACGACAATTTCGTTACGGCCAGTCAGTTTTAATCCATTTGGATAGTAATACACTTACTGTATTAGCATATGTTATACGACCTTTATAAACTGCTTAATTTTATTTTAAAATCTTCCTAAGACAATCTCGTTACGGCCATTCAGCTCAAATCCAATTGGATAGTAATAGACTTACTATATTAGCATATGTTATAAGAACTTTATAAACTGTTTAATTTTATTTTAAAATCTTCCTACGACAATCTCGTTACGGCCAGTCAGCTTTAATCCATTTGGATAGTAATCGACTTACTGTATTAGCATATGTTATAAGAACTTTATAAACTGCTTAATTTTATTTTAAAATCTTCCTGCTCTAAAATCATTTCAGTTAGTGCAAGCAAATATTGAAGCATTTACACCGAACTCCAGCCACAGCTCATTTGAAATACGTTCCGAAAATGTTAATTTTGTTTAAATTGAAATTAAAAGTGTTCTTTTTTTAAAAATTGATATAAAAAGTTTTCTGTGTTTTGAATTAAAATCAAAGGTCTTTATCAATTCCTATATAGTGACAAAAGTACTCGTATTACACTTACGTTTGTGGTTATTTTATTTAGTGAAAGATATGCTGTCTAAATCGAAGTAGCACTTTTATTTTTCGCTATGCTAGCAATAAAATTGAAATTTAGTTCTGATTGTTTTGAAAAAGAATTATCGATCGATTTAATTTAAAGTGTTATTTCTTGACATGCTGTTCCGATTTATTTTGTATAAAGTGTTTGAAATGTGTCTTGAATTCCAGTACATATTTCAAAAAAGAGAAATTATTCTGAAAATTTGGAATTACACAGGTGTAAAAAGTTTAAAGAAATATAGGTATTACACACTAGTTAATTTTTCTGGAAAACAATTGATTGTTCTAAACTCTTTTAGATAAAATACATTAATTTTGTTAAACAATTGTAAAATTCAAACATTCCAAAAATGGACTTCCTTCTCCAACCGAAAAAGGAGGATTTGAGGATTTTGGGAGAAGAAATAGGTTTGATCGTGGACCAGGGTCCTCAAATTTTACAAATCACCCAACAAATACTGAAGTCGCTTCAGTATAAAGAAGACACGATGAAATCTCTGTTGTCGAACACTGTCGATGAACGAAAGACAAGAGAAAAGAAAGAAAAGAGAGCCATAGACCATGCAAAAACTGGATAAAATAAGAGAATATGAACTTGAGAAGATGAGATTGAGTCTCGAAATTCAGAAGAAATTCGTCGAAAACGGAATTTCACATATGACGGATGATGACATCCCGAAATATGAACTGATGAAACTTATCCCAAGTTTCGATCCTACAGAAGGAGATATTGCATTATATCTGAATCTTTTCGAAAAGAAGTCAAAGTTCCTGAAATTGCCAAAGTGGGTTGCCTTCCTAATTGGAGTAATACACGTAGAAGTTCCTAAGCTTATTTCCAGAGAATCAGAAGAAAAATCGAAGAATTATCAGCACGTCAAACCATACTTCTGAAACGCTATAATATAAGCGCTGAGAAATCCCGCCAATGAGGAATTTGCATATGTGGGGAAAATGCTCATTTCTATTTTTTATTAACAGATTGGTTATTAAATTGTTCGAAAACATCAATTAAAACGTACATATAGATCTAAATAATAAAAATTTTAAATTTAAAATAAGCGAAAAGTGTTGAAAAAATCATGTGACCTCAAAACGCTACGTGATTGGTTCTGACGTCACTATGCCCCATGCTTCAATGTTTACATTTTTCTAGCGCGCGATTCTACGTTTCCTCCTCTTAAACTAACATTTTAAAATCATATTTTTTTTTCTAATTTGGTTAAATTTTTCTAATTTTAGTTTGTGGCTATTGTTTATTCCCCTTTTTTTTAAATTATATTCTATCGTCGTCTTTATTATTAGTTTTATTTCTGTTTTGTTTACCATGGCGTTATTACCCGGTTTTGCAAAAGGGCAATCTGACAACCTGCCTAAAATGGATTCATTTGCAGTGTTTTCCTTTTTGGGAAATAATCCAAGTTTTATGGGAGCAGAAATATGAGGATTTAAAGCTCAGAGGTATGTATATATTTGTTTGCATTTATTATTCTAGTTATGTAATGTAGATTGTAGAACGCTGACGTGCGTTGTACTTTACACAAACTTTAAAGTTAGACATTGTTTATGCATATTATTAAATTAATCTCGTACTCTAAAAGTTTAATAAACAGCTTCTATTATTATTCATTCATAGTACATGTTTAATTTTGTAGAATTAATTAGCACTGCAACATTACAAGTAGTGTCTGTTATAGGATATTTAGTAATTTTAATTGTCTATTAAAAAGTTGACAAAAATTAAAAACACTACCAAATTTACGAATGTGTTCAGTGTTCTGCATTCATAGCATAGAAATATGTGTATTTTAAATGGTAAAGGAATTATAATAAATCTGAACTATGCATGATAATTAAACTTTTGACTAATCACATATTAAGTGGTGCAAAGAAACAAATGTTTACTACTCATAATAATTTTAAACAATCCTCTAACTCCATAATTTTGTGTTTTAAAAACACATTTTTAAATTAATGCTTTAGTACTTAGAAAGTTACTTTTACTTAGATCTGGACGAGAAGACTATGGAGATAATGCTGTAGGATATGTTCAGGTAAAAAGGGGTGGAGACATCTGTACAGTCAATGCAAGGGTGACACCAGAACATAATGTCACAAAAAAGACTTACAGTGTGGAACTCAAGTTGAATGAAAAGGAAGAAAATACAATTAAAGGAAAAATATACAATTAACATGTAATTTATTTTTGTTCGCCCGCTAAATTTCATCAACATATATATATAACATTTTTGTTATTTTATATTAAACAATTAATAAAATCAAAAAATGTTCGGTACACATAAATAAACAAAGGAAAGAAATTAATAAAATAGTGTAGACAATGAGATGAAGTTCATTCATTTTGTCACTTCCTCTTAAGACAGACATGTGGCACCTGATGTCTCTTTTTCATGGTTTAGAAGACGAGAAAAGGATTGCAGAATATCCAGAAACATATGCTTTTGTACTAATCACAGTAAACGACTCAGTAATGTGGATTCTAAATATATATGTGAATATTAAAGTAATTTTTTTCACAAAACTTCTTACTTATTATTTTGTTTTACTCCCTAGAAATGCTTTTACATAGTATATAAAGCATTATTTTTCTAAATTTTCAAATGCAATTTTCAAAAAACTGTTACGTAATGGACAAAACGAATGACATATTTGAAATTAGCATACCAAAAAACATAAAAGTCAATTGCTACTTTGCAAAAAATATTTGTTCTCTGAAAATTTGCAGACCTGTGTTATTAAATTGCAGCAACAGTATAGTCTTAAAATTTCAGTAAAAGTATCATATAAATTTATTCATAAATTGATAATGATTTTGGCTAGTAAAAATATTAGACTAATCTTGTAAAACATTAATTTCATAGTTTGAATCACCATTGTAAGCAAATTAATATGCATAATGGAACAAAGTTATATAATTATATATTTTTCTTGTAGCACTATTTTGAAGCAACATTGAATTCTTATTAAAAGTTATATTTCATATGTTAACAGAATGAAGAAATAACTTAGCGAAAAGTGATCTTCACAACACGAGCGAGTTGTCTTAATGGACAATACTGGATTTTTTTTTCGTCGCGTTTCGTTGCAACTGTAAATGCTTTCCTTTTGAGATTATCTTTTGGAACACTAAAAAAAGCTTTCCAGGTGTATTTACCGTCGTGCTTGTGCAGCAAGGTACTATACAATATTTAAAATTTGCTTTAACACACTTTGACATCTTAAAAATAAAGAAAAAACACTAGATATCAAACTCAAACTACGCAACACAATCCTAACACCGAAATAAACAAATTCGCTATGGAGCATTGTAACGTCACATGTATCCGCGTAGGAAAAGTAGCGTTTTTTAGATGAAGTAAATAGTGCGCGTATTAAAAACAAATTATGTTAACTTTTAGAGTTCTAAAACTAAAAAAAAGATGCTTTCGATCATATTTTTCTATTTTCTATATCATAAATGCAAAATAAAAAAACGTGCAAATTCCTCATTGTTCGCTACACACAATAAGTCTCTTGAAGGGACATATAGAGATATTTACTTCGAGCTACGCAGTGCCGCGGCGAGTATAACTGGAGCCCGGGGCACGATACCTCTTTGGCACCCCCCCCCCGAAAAACATATAGTAATATAACTTATAGAATTAGTTAAAAAGATAGACCATTATGCGCCCCTCTGCGAGTGGCGCTCGGCATAATAGACCCCCTTGCCCCTCCCTCGTTACTCCACTAGAGCTACGAGACTATTTTGAAGGACGGAGGCGTTAAACGTCATGACATTTGAAGACTTGAAATCCCTCATTATAGCAGATCAAATTAAGAAGTAAATGGAGACGTCAAGAATCTTTTCATCGACGAATCGACGGAGGGGAATTCACCCGAAGAATTAGCAGATAAGATGGATGCTTAGGACAATTTGAGGACTACGTTGAAACGTGACATGCCATCAGTCAAGAAAAGGATTTTCGCCTTTTCATGAAGGAAAAGGACAAAAGTGCTTTTCCTTCATGTATTATGAGCAGTTATAAAAGGAAAATACCAAAAACTACAAAAAATGACACCCAAACTTGAGGCGGAATTAACCATTCCTTGTAGACACGAAAAATTTCCTTCACGTAAAAGCAGAAGCATATATGAACACCCGTTCATTAGGAATCCTGACCAGAATTCGTTTTTGAACAACCTGTCCACATGGTTAACAGATATCGCCGGCTGTTGGTTTCCAATTTACGTAAATACAGCTTACAGAAGCTTCTTCTTAAATAAAAACCAGGAGATGCTTACTAACAAACTTAGAAAAGTTTAATGTATCCGAAGTTTTAGTTTTACTCATGAAAAACAAATGTGGCGATTTTTAGTGTAATGCACCCCGCATCGAAATTGATCTAAACGACCGATTTTATTAAGGGGACTCACGACTCTTAAGTCTAGGAAATAAGGCAAATTTTCATACATTTCGACTCTTTGTAGCTATTTCAATTTACTCCCAATTTTTATAAATTTTACATATATATGATAAAGAGCTATATTAACTTTAAGAAACAAATTTTCAATTTCCAAAATCATTTTAAATGATATTTAAAAAAATGCTTTAGAAATACCTTGTTTTTTAAGTATTTTTATTGTATACTGGCTTGCGCGCAGAACTATGAAATTAATTTTACATTTAAATGCATAATTCCTGTTTTATATTTAAAATAAATAATTCAAAATACAATTGAACACAAAACATTCAACATTAAAATATATTTTCAATTTTTTTAAAACTGCTAAAAATATACTTAAAATTTTCTTAAATTTTTGCATAAATTTACCCCTGAAAAAATAATAAAATATGCACGATTGCCCTAATTCTAGTTCAGACACAATAAAATAACATGATTATCCAGTGATAAAGATTTCATGGAATTATGTTTCATAGTTTTTGAGATATCAGTTACGGAATGATGCAAAATTACATTTTGAGAAAAATGAGTTTAAAGTTTTACTTACCATAAACTTGATCAGTTATTAAATATTTGGACATAAAAATCACTTTAATGGCATTTACTTAGTTACACCAATATGTTTTAATATTATGGTAGGAATTTTTGTAAAATAATGCATTTTTATAGATGAAAATCATCCATATTGATGTTAGGAAACAACCTCGATTATCAAACTCACAGTGGCTCCCAAAAGTGTTCGTACACTTACGAATTTCAATAAAATATGGGTCTATCCATTAATTAAAATGAATATTTCAGAATGTGTATTTAATAATAAGATCTATAATCTATTCTTAACAAAACTACATGAAATATTTTGAAAACATAGTAAAACTTTATTTTTAAGAAACCAGTAATCAAAAAGTAACAAAAACTTTATCTCACAAAAGTCATCGTACACTTAAATATTTTCGGATAAATTCATAATTAAAATTATCATCTGGCACTTTATTTTTATTTTTGAATTCTGGTGGCATTTAAAATATCGTTTGGCTTTAATTTTTGCTTGCCTACTCCGTAATATTCTATTTATTATTTAAAAATGGCTCGTAGTCGTAAAGAAACAACAAACAGCATTCGAAAATTGATTATTTTTCATTATAGTAGTGGTAAATCATTTCGGAATATTGCTAAATCACTTAATTTATCCCATTGTACTGTGCAGTATGTGAAAAAACGCTTTATAGAAGAAAATTGGATCGAAAACAAGGTAAGAAAAGGCCGTCCGGCAAAGTTAACAAAACGTGATCATAGATTTATAATTAAAAAATTTGTGAAAAATCCACGTTTGAGTGCCGTAAAAGTTTCTGCAGAATTTAATGAAACATTTTCTACTTCAATTTCACCTGAAACTGTTCGACGAGTTCTCAGAGCAGCTGGATTATATGGGCGTTCTGCCAGTAGAAAATTTTTGTGAGTGAGAAAAACAGAAAGTTTAGGCTTCCCTTCGCACTATCAATGATAAATAAGCCCCAAACCTATTGGAATAATGTCTTATTTGCCGATGACCATTATTGGTGCTGATGGGCGTATAATTGTATGGAGAAGAAAAAAATAAGGAGCTTAATCTCAAGAACTTAGTAGGAACAGTTAAGCATGCGGTGGAGGTATACTTGTGTGGGGGTGCATGTCAGCATTAGGACTAGGAAATTTGGTATTTATTGATGGCATAATGAATCATGCTGTTTTTATAAATATTTTAAGAAACAATGTAAAATTATTAGCTCAAAATTTGGGTATTGGAAACAACTTTGATTTTTATCAAGATAACGATCCTAAGCACACGGCTCTCAACGTTTGCATCTGGTGTCTCTATAATTGTCCACAAGTTTTGAAAACACCACCTCAATCGCCACATTTAAACCCAATAGAACATATTTGAAGAGAACTGGAGGTTCAAGTACGAAAACACGACATTCACACGAAAAGCGAACTAAAAACAATTGTGATGGAAGAATGGATGAACATTGATGCAAAAATTACAAAATAACTAAAGCAATCTATTCCCAGACGTTTAAAAGCTGTCGTGGATGCTAAAGGATATCCTACTAAATATTAATTTAACGAAAAATTAGAATATTTACTAATATGTAGAGATTTTTTACAAGTGTACGATGACTTTTGTGAGATAAAGTTTTTGTTACTTTTGGATTATTTGTTTCTTAAAAATAAAGTTTTACTATGTTTTCAAAATATTTCATGTAGTTTTGTTAAGAATAGATTATAGATCTTATTATTAAATACCCATTCTGAAATATTCACTTTAATCAATGGATAGACCCCTATTTCATTGAAAATCGTAAGTGTACGAACACTTTTGGGTGCCACTGTATAAGATATTTTGGTTTTCACTTATTTAGATTCCTGCAAAAGGCAAAAAAGGAAAGACATTTGGAGAAAATGGAGATAAAATTTTCAATTATATTAAATATATTTTCAGCGAAATCCTCTAGAACCAAATCATATTACTGATGAACACGTAGCAAAAATAAATGAATTTTACTGTCTTTATAATTTCACACATTTATCAAAATCATCCTGGTTCATATATCGTCCCTTCTTCATCTCTTTGTTGTTGGGACAACTTAATTTTTGCTAATTTTCTTGCTCTCCTAGCATGTAAAGTATTTCTATTTACCATTCTTTGAGCAGAGCTAACTCGTTTTAAGTCACTGCGAAGCTGAGAGATAATAGCATTCATTCCTGGATGCATATCCAACAGCCTCATGACAGCAAGCCTACCCTTTTTTCCTTCATTAAATAAAATAGCAGCTTCATACGCAGCTATCTCTGCTATTCTATTACCAGATCCAGATATTTTGGGGCATATCTGCCATATCAGTGAATTTAAAGATTTATTTGGTTTCTGGGTATGGCTACCAAGACACCGCTTCAAGAGATCAGGTCTTGACAAATCTTTGAACACTGGTTTTATGGCATTCATCACTGCAGGTGGTAACGTGACTTTATGATGAAAATTATCTACAGTGCCACTTGAAACAGCCTGCTGGTACTTGCACCATGATTGTACACCAGTCGGGCAAAATGAATGCAATGCATCATCATCATTGGACCGGGTATGAAAATATACCGCCCAGACAGCCTTTCACATATCATCTAGTGATGCAGCATTTTCTCTAAATGCATTTCCATAATATATAGTTAGTTTGTTTATTATGGCATCCGTTAAACATCCTTTGCCCGATAAACCTTTGCCATCGTTCAACTTTTTAGATCTATAATCTTGCTTTAGTTTCCTAAGGCGAGTGCCCATTCTCTTTTGAACATGGCCTACGCATTCAAGTTTGGAGACAGCTATATCACTATAAGGTTTGCTTTCACAAATTGCAGAAAATGTTTTAGCATCCCCATCTCCAATGTAGTTTACATATTTCACTCTCCTTTCCTTTACAGATCTCTGAAAGATGTTCACCATTCCATCTACTTCCATCTTTCCTGAATGGTTTTTCAGGCAGTTTGGCGAATGTTTTGCTTTCCATTCTTCGAAAGCTTTGCCTGATCGTTGACCTTTCCAGGCTGAACAGATTATACAAGATGATGACAGCACTTCTATGTCGATAACTTTACCTGTATCAGCACCAATTATAGTACACACTCCTATCTGAGAGGTATGCCCTCTTGTTTTCCAAGTTCCATCACCACTAACGGTGATAGAACTCGAACCTGTTTTAGAAGCTTCTTCTATTGCAGCATTTTTCATGCTGTCAATAGCAACAGCTTTTGATGCTGTATTAATATGTTTGCATATTTTGTCATATGCATTCTGTGTTACAGGTTTACCAAAATCCATGATACCACAAAACGTTGTGAGAGGTTCCACACCTTGTCCTATACAACGCATTGCATATATAATGCGCCTGTTTAATTCAGGCACATTTTTTTTCACCAATCATTTTGGAATTGTTGAAGCTTGTACTGAAGTGGCAT
This sequence comes from Dolomedes plantarius, assembly GCA_907164885.2. Taxonomy (NCBI): domain Eukaryota; kingdom Metazoa; phylum Arthropoda; class Arachnida; order Araneae; family Dolomedidae; genus Dolomedes; species Dolomedes plantarius. The sequence goes on from OU015499.1 coordinate 79,591,888, forward strand.
TTTCCACATTTCATCGAAATTGATGAAAATAATCCTCTCTTACGTTTCTCAGTAACATTTAAAGATTTCGAACACACTTTACACTTTATATTATCTATTAAAAATGCAAAAAGGATATCTTTATCCATTATGATATATCCTTGAAATCTGTTACCTTGATCACAATCACTTTCACTTGCACACACACTGCCAATTTTTTTCATCGATGCGCTGTCCCGATTACAAACATTTTGTTCATCAGATGATGGAGGTGGATTTATATAACTCAATGCACTGGTACTGTCAGTATTTTCACGAGTGAATTTCACGTACTTATTTCCATGGAAACGGCGTTTTTTTGCTCGCTTTCCTGAAGCTCGTTTATGACTTTCCATTTAGAAAGGTTTCACAATAATTAAAATTAATCTAATAAATAATCTAACGCAGAAATTAAACGTATGCAAAGCACTTAATAATAAAATAAGAACGTTGTAAATTATAAATTTTCCACAGAAATGAACTGAAAATGAGACACACGCTTAGACAACGCTTTAGCATGTAAACAAGCTTCACACTGCACATAGCAAAATCACAAGGTCAGAGTTGAGAGAGATCGTTACTGCTTCCCATTAATAAATAAAAAAAATAAATAGCTCGGCGAAAAAAAAAGTTAGCTATGCAACAAGAAATGCGAAGAAGAAATGCGAAAAGTGGGTGTGTCACATGTCCTTTTAAATGATGTTTACATTCTTGCTTTTTATATTTTTATCAATCTCTCCGGAACTAAGCGGAATATTTTCATGCGATTTGCTTTATTTTGTTCAGAAATGATCAGGCTTTAACGTATATTTTTTTTAAAAAAATCGAATTTTTTGAAGATTTAAGAGTAGTGAGTCCCCTTAATTTTAGATTTCTTCTAGTGTTTTCTGTTCAAGACTGTGTAAGTGTAAGTATCATACTTGAAGTGTATAGTATAGTCTTTAAGTTTTCTCCGCTTGTGTCCTTTGTTTTGAATTCAATTCAAAAGTGTTATTTTTTAAATAGAATACAAAAGTGTTCTGGTTTCTGAAAAGAAACCGAAAGTGCTCATTTAAAAAAAAAAATAAAATCAAGTCTTTTTTTTTAAAAATTGAAATCAAATCTGATCTGTTTCTAGAATTGAAATCAAAACTGTTTATCAATTCTTATTTAGTGACAAAAGTACGCTTAGTACATTTATGTTTACGATTATTTTATTTAGTGAAAGATATGGTGTCTTAATTCGAAGTAGCACTTTCATTTTTTGCTTTGCTAGCAATAAAAGTGAAATTTAGCTCGGATTGTTTTGAAATAGAAGTATCCATCGATTTAATTTAAAGTGTTATTTCTAGACATGCTGTTCTGTCTTATTTTGTATGAAGTGTTTGAAATGTGTATTACACACTTGTTAATAGTATTACACACTTGCTAATTTTTCTGGAGGAGAAATTTACATAAATCATTTCAGTACTCTCTCAGTAAAACACAATAATCTCATTGCTTATCACACATTACTTTGACTGCATATTAAAACACTTCTAATAAAATAATTTTAAATAACAATAAATTAATTTTAAATAATTGAAAGAGAAAAAGGCCAAATTTATTGTGTCTCTACAAGACGTCATAAAATATTAATTTATATTTAATTATTCATACTAGAAAAAAACAGTTACATCTTAAAAATTATAATTGAATATTAGGCAAAAACAAAAACCAAATGTGACATTTCATGAAACCCTTTTCCCCAGGGTAATAAGGTATAATTACAGGTTATTTTACTTTAATCCCTTTCGAGAGTAAATTATCCAATCAAGGATCGTGGTCATGACCGATATCGTATCGATATATTTTTTAAAAAATTCAAAAGAAAAACTTCATGAAATACTAAATTCATTCCAAAAATAGAATTACGTGAGGTATTCACCATGAAATAAACACCGTCAAAGCTGTGTTAATTCGAATTTCAAGTACATTTTACCCACGGTGAGACAAAAATATTTCTTCGCGCCAAAGAAACTTGTATCATACGATAGTAGAGTGCTAGTTACATCCCTGAATGGGTAGAGATATGAGTTTTTCATACGTTCTCAAGCCATCTCTTTCATACCCTGCAGATGAAAAGGTTTTTCTTTTTGACTTAATCTCTGCAGAAAATCTTTTCTCACATAGTGTAATAAAAAGGTTTCTCTTTTTTATGAGTTAACAGATGTATTTTTAAAGCACTGGAAAGAAAAACTTTTCTCTCACACAATGAGGACGAAAGATTTCTCTTCTGTGCGGGTACAAACATTATTTTTTAATGATCGAGTTCAGAAAACCTTTTCTCACATACAATGCAACCCAAATCTCTTTCCCCCTTGAATAAGGAGACGCGTTTCAAATTCCACCGAAAAGAAACTCTTTTTAAAATCAGACTGTAGAGAAAACATTTTACTACATGCAAAGCAGGTGAAAGGTTTCTCTCCTATGTGGGTACGGAGAAGCCTTTTCATATTACTGTTTAGAAAATCTTTTCTCACATACAGTGCAGGCGAAAGGTTTCTCTCCTGTGTGGGTGCACGGGTGAATTACTAAACAATTCTGTTGTGAAAATCTTTTCTCACATACGGTGCAGATGAAAGGTTTCTCTCCCGTGTGGGTACGCAGATGTCTTTTAAAGAACCTTGTACAGAAAACCTTTTCCCACATACAGTTCATGCAAAAAGTTTCTCGCCTGTGTGGGCTCGGCGGTGATGTGTTACTAAAATATCCCGTCGAGAAAATCTTTTCTCACATACAGTGCAGGCGAAAGGTTTCTCTCCTGTGTGGGTGCGCATATGTTTTACTAAATCACTGTGTTGAGAACATCTTTTCGCACATAAAGTGCACGCAAAAGGTTTCTCTCCCGTGTGGATGCGAAGATGACTTACTAAACTACCATGTAGAGAAAATTTTTTCTCACATACATTGCAGGCGAAAGGTTTCTCACCTGTGTGGGTGAGGAGATGTGTTCTTAAACTACCACGTTGACGAAATCTTTTCTCACACACAGTGCATGCGAAAGGTTTCTCTCCCGTGTGGACCCGAAGATGTGTTTTTAAAGATTCCTGTACATAAAATCTTTTCCCACATACAGTGCATGCAAAAGGTTTCTCGCCTGTGTGAGTGCGGAGATGTTTTAATAAAATACCCTGCTCAGAAAATCTTTTCTCACACACAGTGCAGGCGAAAGGTTTCTCTCCCGTGTGGATGCGGAGATGATTCTTTAAATCTCCTTGTGAAGAACACTTTTTCTCACATATAGTGCAGGCGAAAGGTTTCTCGCCTGTGTGGGTGCGGAGATGTTTTACTAAAATAGACTGATCAGAAAATTTCTTCCCACATACAGTGCAGCTGAAAGGTTTCTCCCCCGTGTGGATGCGGAGATGTCTTTTTAAAGATTCTTGTAAAGAAAACTTTTTCTCACACACAGTGCATGCGAAAGGTTTCTCTCCCGTGTGGACGCGGAGATGTCTATTAAAATTGCTTAGCGAAGAAAACTTTTTCTCACACACAGTGCAGGCGAAAGGTTTCTCTCCCGTGTGGATGCGGAGATGTATTTTTAAATGACCATGATTAGAAAATCTTTTCCCACACACAGTACAGTCGACAGGTTTCTCTCCCGTGTGGGTACGTTGATGTCTTTTAAAATCAGACTGATTTGAAAACATTTTACCACATACGGTGCAGGCGAAAGGTCCCTCTCCTATGTGGGTAGGGAGATGTGTTTTTAATTAACCTTCTCGAGAAAACCTTTTCTCACATACTGTGCAAGTGAAAGTGTTCCGTCCATTATGAGTATGGAGACGTGTTTTTGAATGTCACTGTTCAGAAAATATCAGAACACTGATCAGAAAACTAATTGCCAGTAATTCCTTCAAATTCTAATTTTGTGGATATCACAAACACTTTAGTTTTGCATCTCACAATCTGCACCGGGCACCTGCAAAGAGAGGAGAAAAGAAATTGAATGTGATCTATTAACACTGTGCCATCACGCTTTTTTCGTATTTTTTATGTGAAATCAATAGTAATATATAAAAGTTTGCTAATCAATAGTAAATTACAAAAGCTAGTAAATGAGATATCTATAAACTAAGATGTCATAAATTATGTTCTGGATTAATCAAATTATTGAGTATTTTAAATTTATTATAATTAGGCCACGAGGTTTCTTAGCTATCCTTATTCTTTTATCCTGGTAGATCATAAGGACGCGCTGGGATTTGATATGTTCCGGTTTGAATGGATATACACCAAACTGCTATCGGCACGATCAATAATGGGTAAACAATATTAATATCCCCCTTTTATTCATTTTAGTTGTTCGTAATTTAGAATAATTTCCTCATTAACCATTCAGTTTAATGCTCCCAGAATTTTCAGAGAATAACGCCCTTTTCACACGAGGCACATATTTGATCAATTTGATTTCCGGGCGGCTGTCAAGGAGTGTAGCCACCATAGAAAATGTATGGGAATCGACGGAACCTTTTCACACGGAGTGAATTCAGTGCCCAGACATTTTGACATCTAGCACTTGTGCCGATAACGATCTCATCCCAATGAGTAGACTCAACACAAAAGACATTACTGAAGGTACGCTCTTCACACCAGCCGCCTAGCTGCATGAGCTCAGTTCAGTATGGAAAGCGTTTCAATTGCAAGTTTGAATGTGGAACAATTCATCGAAGAAATTCGTATTAGTCCCGCGATATGGGACATGAGGTGTGATGAATATAGTGATAAAATTAAAAGGGGTGAAGCTTGGAGGGAATTGGCACGCAAATTTTATTCCGACTTCAACAGCATGGATCCTGAGCAACAAGGTGCAATCGGTAAGAACATTTCATTCAAATTATTAGAATTATTTAATTAATTATTTGGAGGATTTGCGCAATTTGGTGCCCCTAGTAGTTTCCATGGAAACATTAGGTTTCAATTTTTGTTACTATCAAACTATGTATATTAAGCAAATATCGATATAAATAAATACAGAAACCTGCTCAATAAAGTAGTCGGTACCATTCAAATTTAAAAGTTCATTTGTTATTTTGTTAACGGTGGTTAAAAACTCCAAAATTAAAACAAAATTTTTAACTTTTTAGAATTTTTTTAAAAATTTATTTAGAAGCCGCATTATCATTAAAAAATGAACAGAAATATTTATTTGGTCATTTCAACGAAATATATTCTTTATCATTGGTTTATTTGATGTTTCTATGGTGACATACGTCAGTCTCTTTACATTACTCATCAAACAGCATTACATCGATTAGTACAGGTTATGACTGTTACACTTAAAAACATATGTAGGAGCACCAAATTGCGCGAATTTAACCCATTATTTAATAAAGAAATTTATCTAGATTCGCAAATTTCAACATCGCCTTATGGCTACAATTTGAGTAGTTTTCCTATGAGGGAGGTTTTTGTATTAACCCTTTCAAGTGTGCAATTTTTAAAAAAAAAAGTAAGAATGAGGTATAATGGTCCTACAGATAAAAGAAATGTGATTAAAAAAATTAGCAGCCCTCCTCCCCCTTAAGTTGAGCAAATATAAAAAATAACTGTGCTTATAGCGTTATAATAATTATTTTACCAAATAATTTTCAACAAACAGAAATTTTAATTTTATTTTAAAAATTGAAAAATTTAAGAAAGTTAAGGAATGTTTTAAAATGTTAAAATAACTGAACTCAAAATTTCAAAAATAAGAAATATAAAAAAATAAAAGTGTCAAAATATAAAAATATTGTAAAAATATAAAAATGTCAAAAGAATGTGAGAAATATCTGAAAAATATAAAAATTAAAAACATAAAATCGTTATTGTTGAAATAATATCATTAATTGTTGTAAATTTAAGAGCTCTTTTGTTAAAATAATTTGTAAAAATTGATATGATATAACATTTCTTGTTAAACTTGGACTGTGAAAAAATTTTCTGCATATTCTTCAGAGATGATGACAGTATTTTGTTTCGTTTCATTTTATTACTGATTTGAGCTGTCAGTGTGATGATTTTGAGAATGATAAAACTTTGGCTATGATTTTTGGATTTTAAAATATTTTTTTTGTTTTCCGAGTCCTCCCGTTCAAAATTCCAAATTTCCCGTTGGATTCCAGCCTAGCAGTCGAGAAGAGGGATGAACTTAATTTTTTTGCACTGGACTAGGTATTCACGTGTCAGTGAGCCAGTTCAGAATTATTGGCAATATTAGAAACCCGAAGACGAAATGGGGGCCTTTATGAGTATGCCCGACATCGAGACTCCCAGTACCATACATCATGTGTCTTTTCTTATGTATTCTCCCCTTAGGGAAAATGCATGAGGGGAATTCACAATGCCCCTAATTTCCCCAATTTTTTTATTTAATTTGGGGAGAAAACTAGGGGAGATATATAGTCTAGGGGAGAAAACATAAACACAGATGGTTTTTTGTTTTATCCGTTGCAGAGTGAGCTTGTATTTGAAATGTTCTAAAGGGTACGAACGCCAGTTAAAAGCGCAAAAATATAAAGGAATAAACGATTTTTTTCAAGAACTAAGGCCATGCCAGTATTCATTGAGGCCTGTTCATAAAATCTAGTGTAAAAAATCAAAACATTTTGGGTTTTTAATCCTTAAAATAGTTGAAAATAGAACCAAGTGCGAAACAAACAAAAAAGGTAGGGAATGAAGTTCTTTATTAGACAGCAAACATTAACAATTAAATCACATTAAAATAATAAACATTAAAATTTTAAATCATATCATACTGCCATTCTAACTGTCCGGGTCCAACAAAATAATCAGCTGTGATTTCTTATATCTCTTGGCTGTCTGGTGTATGACTAGCCAGAAACACCCTCCCCCATTGGTACATCCTGTAATGTTGTTGGTATGACAAGAGTGTCTTCAAAAGCAATTTCATCTCGTAGCCTTACAAAATTGTGAAGGACAACACATGCTTTTACTATGTTTTCAGCAAAGTGCAATTTTACATTCAATGGGCGGTGAAATATTCGCCACTTGTTGGCCAAAATTCCAAAAGAACATTCCACAAACCTTCTAGCTCTGGATAATCTGTAGTTGAAAACTCTTTGTTTGGTAGTCAAGCTATTTCCTGCAAAAGGCCTCATCATGTGTTGTGATAACCCAAACGCTTCGTCACCGACAAACACATAATTAACGTCACATGCTCCTTCTACTATTGGGCATGCAGGTGGAATGTTAAAAGTATTGGATGACATTCTTTTCCATATAGTAATATTCTCAAAAATCCCTGAATCTGACTGCTTTCCATAAGCTCCAATATCAACAGCTCTAAATAAGTAATTAGAATCACAAATGGCTAATAGGACAATTGAAAAATAATGTTTATAATTGTAATAAAGAGACCCACTGTTCATTGGTTTTATTATCGTAATATGCTTTCCGTCAATCGCACCAAGACAATGAGGAAATTTAGCTGTTCTCTCGAAACCAGATGCGCTACTCAGCCAATCATCCTCGGATGGAACTGCTAAGAATGTGCTACTTAGTTCCCAAACAGCTTCACACACTTCTTCCACAATTCTACTGATTTTTGATATACGGCATTTGTAACTGTAGTATAGATCTGTTAGTGTGCATCCTGAAGCCAAATATCTGAAAATCAATAGAGAAAGTCAAACAAATGAAAATCAAACAAATAGAGAAAATACAAAAATACCTAAGTTTATTTCACAAATTGCAATAATTTTTAATTCTTATTACAAAATGTGCATATCGGATGTGCACACTTAATAAGTTCCTACTAATATTTATTTTAATTCATGTTTCAGTTAAAGAGCTTAACAAGAAGTGGAAGAACCTAAGGCAGGGCTACAAGAGGGAACGCGATTCACAAATTTCAAAACCCGGATCCGCCAAAAAGAAAAAGGCGCAATACGTTTACTTTGACGTTCTATCCTTCCTCACTCCTGTATTCACCACCAAGTCAACTCATTCTAACATCGGTGATGCAGAGGATGGAGATGATGAAGAAGGGGCGATGGAAGACGTTCCATCGGTTTCCCAAGAAGTGGGGACTCAGAAGACCAACCCATCTTCCAAAGCATCTTCAAAGCGGAAGCGTGATAGTGAAAATCCTGTGATGGAGATTTGCCAAGTGTTGAAAAGAAGTTTAGAGGAAAGGATGGCTGCAGAGAAGAGGAAAGCTGAAAGAGACGAGGCGGATGAAGATGTCAACTTTCTGATGTCTCTGCTAAAGTACACCCGCACCGTTCAAGGTATAAACAAACTGACCATGCGATCTGAATTACTCCAAGTAGCAATAAAATATTACAATATGAGTTTACAGCCTCCAAATTTTCTCCCACAAAGCTCCCAACAACCTCCAATTCAGCAGGCGATGTACACCAATTTTTCTCGTCCTCAGTATTCATCTTTTCCTGCACCGTATCCCCATTTCCATTCCGCTTCTTATTCAGAATCACCTTTCCCTAGTCATACAGTCAAACACCCTCCGCCTTGTTCAGCACATAGCTCTAATTATACAGCAGCATCTCTGGCAGTTAGCCCATCGTCTTCAGATGTGGAAATTTCGCATGAATCCTTCTAATTTCTGCTTTCATGTACTATTTAATTTTGTATTGTCTTTGTAATCTTTAATATTTTAAATTACATTTTGTATTTTTGTAAGTAAAAACCTGAGTGCTCTGTTATGATGCTTTCTTAATTCTATATTCCCCTACATAATTATAAATCAAAGTCCAATATTGTGTTATAAAATTGGTGTAAAAGAAAGGTATTGGTAGACGAAAGATATAATATTTAGGTAAAAGTGTTTGAAATTTAAAAAAAAAATTAAGGAGGGAGATCACCTTAAAACCTTAAAAAAAACTCAATTTTTTATTATGATTTAATTTTGAATAATGGAATATAAGGAATCTTATGAAAAATATGAAGTCGATAATACAATTACAGCCGATTTTATGGCCAAATGTATAAAGCTTAGAGTAAAGTAATTTATAGAAAATTTAAACTTTAAATGGCTTTTCTAAAAATTGTTATTTTGAAACTTGTGCGCACTATTTCTTCAAAACTAATCGTCCCAAATTGCTAAAATTTTGTATACATGTTGTTCCGACTAGAGCAAATTGAACTCTCCTTCGAAATCACGTCACTTGTGACGCGAAGCTGTTCAGCGCGCATGCGCTAGTCATGTAACTTTTTCTCCTTTTATGTGTAGCAGATTGATATAGATTTAGATGAGATAACATGCGCTTTAACCTTTTATTAAATTTTTTCTCAAATTTTTGCATAGATTTATTTTTGCTGTGTTCTTATTGATTTAGATTATAGATAAACTGACTAGATAGTGATAAAGTAATTTTAAAACTGAACCACCGCCTAGACCATAATTGGTGCATCAGTGCCGCGAATAGATTCGGATTACAAATGGCCTTTGAAAACATTTTTGTGATTGATTAAAGAATACAATTTCGCCTTGACTCAACTCCTTAGATCAAGGTAAGGATTTCTAATTTATTAATATAAACTATTAGTTGAACTTGAAGAACATTGACTATTGAATAAATAGTGATAATTCAGTTAGAAATATAAAAATGGATAAGCTATCTAAGCTTAAAAAGAATAGAGCTATTAGACGTTCTGTTGTTACACAGTTCATTAATAAAATAGAAAGTGAATTTGACTCATATGATATAAACTCATTGCAAGAACATTCAAATTATTTAGATGAGCTCTACAAAGAGCTAAAGGATTTTGATGACAAAGTTCAGAATGTTATTGATAATGAGAAAGATTTCGATTTAGAAGTAGAATCATCATTTGAATATTGTCAGAAAATCATGTTGTGGAATTCTAAAATTTCCGCTCAGTTAAAAGCTCAAAACGAAACCAGAAGTTCTCAGTCAAATTTCACCCAACAGAATATTTCTGCACAAACCTCTCAGGTTATGTTAGATCACGATAACTCATTGGAAAACTCGAATTCTGGAAATAGAAATATTAATTACTCGAAGTCGATTAAATTACCTAAGTTAACTATCGACAAATATTACGGAGATCCATGCACCTGGCTGGAATTCTGGAACCAATTCCAAAACTCCATTGATCAAAATAATGCTTTGACGGAAATAGATAAATTCTCATATTTAAAATCATTACTTGGAGGTGCAGCGGCCAATGTTGTTTGCGGCTTCGCACTTTCAGATGAGAATTATGAAAAAGCGAAAACGTTATTAAAGAACAGATTTGAGAAGTCAAATAATTTAATATTAGCACACATATCTAGATTATTAAACCTTAATCCTGTGAAGGACTCTAACAATGTAACCGGACTGAGAAAATTGTACGATACTTGTGAGGTACAGATCAGAAGTCTAGAATCGCTAAATGTTACTTCTGGTATGTACGGTCATTTATTACAACCCATACTTTTAAAATTGATACCTGAGGATCTTGCTTTAGATTTTAATAGAAGATGTTTAGATAAATCAGAAGACGGTGAATCGAACGTGTCAGAATTATTGAAATTCTTAAAAATTGAAACTGAGTGTCGCGAATCATCGATAATGCTTCGTAGTTCGAGAGGAGAGGGGTGGAGAGTGTCAAACTACAGCCAGACAAGCTCGGGAAGTGCTGGCGTCAGGTCGAAGCAGTTTTCGAGAGATAGTCAAAACAATTTTCGCGATAAACAACATGATCGCTCCCGAACGTCAGCGATAAATAGTTCTAAGGTACACGAATATATGTTGCCAATTAGTCAAACTTGCATTTACTGCAATGAGAAACATGATTCAGAGCGCTGTGAAAGTTTGAGTGTGAATGAAAAGAAAGATGTTTTGAGAAGACAGGCGCGTTGTTTTTTATGCCTGAAAGCACAACAAAGAATTAAAGAGTGCAAAAAAAGAGAATTGTGCGATCTTTGTAATAGAAAACATAACAGATCCATCTGTTATCAACTCGAAAATAAATCAGACAGTAACACTGAAAATAAAGTGGTTACGGCAATTTCTCACTACAAAATTGAATCGGAAAATACTAAACCAAACGGAAATTCTCAGTGCAGTGTATTACTTCAAACATGCACAGCAATGATAAGGGAAACCCTTAACGATGATAAAATCGAACATGTTCGCTTGTTACTTGATAATGGCTCGATGAGGAGTTTTATAGCTCAAGATATTTCTCAGAAGTTGAAACTACGAGTTATTAGACAAGAAACTTTATCTGTGTACTCATTCGGGACCAACAAACCAACTGAAAAAACATATAATGTAGTGAAATTAAAACTTGAAAACAGAGAAGAACCTTCCTTATATATCGAAATAGAAGTGCTAGAAACGGAGCAAATATCCGCAACTAATATTCCTGCTCCAGAGATTAATTTGGTTAGAGCTAAAAAACAGATGAGGGGATTACAGCTTGCAGACTGCTATAATTACGGGAATAAGAACATTGAGATTTTAATCGGTGCTGATTATTATTTTGATGTAGTATCAGGAAGACTCAAACGTTTAGGTGATAAGCTTGTAGCCACAGAAACAATTTTCGGATGGTGTCTTCAAGGTCGGATTGATTCAACTAACGAGTTACTGAGTATGAAGGTAGTTGTGGAAGAGAAACTTATCTCAGATCAGCTAAGACAGTTTTGGGAACTGGAGAATCTGGGCGTCGAAGCTGAAGACAAAGATAGTAGTAATTTTGACGAACAAATTATGAAAGACTTTGAGGCAGGTATATCCTTCAATAACAAGAGATATAAGGTGCGACTTCCTTGGAAACCTGAGATGAAGCAATTATTAGAAGATAATCGAGAAGTTGCTAATAAAAGATTTTCAAGACTACGATGTACGTTCCAGAATGATCCAATATTATTCACAGAATACAAGGCTGTTTTAGAAGACTACTTAAGTGAAAATATCATAGAGCCTGTTCCTGTTTTAGATGAAGCCAGAGAAGCCCCAACCTTCTACCTCCCACACAGGGCAGTGATTCGAACAGACAAGACCACGAGTAGATTAAGAGTGGTGTTTGACGCTTCTTCACATGGCAAAGGACAGGTATCCTTAAATGACTGTCTGCATACTGGAAACAATTTGTTACCCGATCTTTTCCTTCTTTTAATTCGATTTAGACAACACCCTGTTGCGCTGACTGCGGACATTAAGCAGGCGTTCCTGCAAATAGAGATAGATGAAGAAGATCGAGACGTGGCCCGATTCCTTTGGGACGATGACCCCACTAAACCTAACGCAGTTCCAGAGCTCAAGGAGTTCAGACTCTGCAGAGTCTTGTTTGGGGTGAGTTCATCACCATTCCTCCTGGCTGCAACCATTAAGTATCACCTAAAGAGGTATGTAGAAAGCTTTCCTGAAATTTACAAAATTTTAAGTACATCTTTGTATGTAGACGACTTGATCACTGGTGGAGAAAATGTAGAACAAGCCTATAATACGAGCATACAGAGTACTAAAATATTTGAGGATGCAAGCATGGTTCTACGTAAATGGCAGACCAATTCGTTAGAGTTACGTGAACTGTGGAAGAAAGTAGGGATAGATGTAAATGAATCCGTCGAGCCTAACACTCAAGCTCTGTTACCCCAAAGGGTGCTAGGAGTGGCTTGGAATGCCAACGATGACTTGTTTTATTTCGAAACAAAAAATTTAGAGAAATTCCTTTCAAAGCGAGTAAATACCAAACGATACCTTCTACAAGCAGTAGGTCGCATTTTTGATCCCGTGGGATTCCTCGGACCTTATATAGTTAGAATTAAGTGTCTAATTCAAGAGATTTGGTGTTTGGGACTGGATTGGGATGATTACCTCCCTCAGAATATAACCGTTGTTTGGGATGAATGGTGTAATGAAATCGAAAAGCTGAAGGATATCAGTATTCCTCGCTATTGTTTCGCTAATGCCCTTCCTAAGGAAATAAATGATATACAAGTACATTGTTTTTCAGACGCTTCGAAGAAAGCTTATGGCGTCGTCGTTTATCTACGTATAACACGCAGTGATGGAAGTATTTTTACTAGTTTTGTGGCGTCGAAGAGCAGAGTTGCTCCACTAAAAGCAATTTCGCTACCCCGTCTTGAATTAATGGGTGCTCTTCTTTCTGCTCGGTTATGTGATAAAATTTCAAAGGGCTTAGAATATTCATTTGAGCGTTATTTTTGGACAGATTCGTCTATAGCTTACTTTTGGATAAAGAATACGTCCGACAGGTTTAAACCATTTGTAAAAAACAGGATACAAGAGATTCAGCAATATACCAATCCTAGTGAATGGTTCCACTGTCCTGGAAAGGACAACCCGTCAGATTTGATATCTAGAGGATTAACTGTCGCCGAATTAAAAGATAATAAATTATGGTGGAACGGACCTGAATGGTTGGTTCACGATAAGGAGAAATGGCCCAGATTTGAAGGATCAAAAAAGGGCTTAGACACCGAAAAACTTGAAATTCGAAAAGGAGCTTTAATGAATGCAACAGTAGTAGATAGTGTAACGACAAATGATTTCATTAACAAATACTCTTCATTCAGCAAATTAGTTAGAGTCACCGCTTGGTGCTTAAGATTTTCTAAAAATTGTAGACTTGAACCTGAGTTAAGAAACAAAGCCTTTTTGAGTGCTTCCGAAATTCAAAATTCAACCAAGATATTGGTTAAATATGTTCAACGTTCCGAATTTCATTCCGAAATCAAATCTTTACAATCAAATCGACAAATTCCAAACAATAGTAAAATTCTCTCATTAAACGTATTCCTAGACAAAGAAGGACTTTTGCGAGTTGGTGGACGATTAAGCAATTCGAAACTTTCAGAATTCCGGAAACACCAATTACTTTTACCCAAAGCTCACCACTTTACTGAATTATTGATAGATAACTACCACAAAAAATCTCTTCATTCGGGTACTCAAACAACCCTGTACCTTATTAGACAAATGTATTGGATACCTTCTGGACAGGATAGAATCAAACGAGTTATTAGTAAATGCATGACTTGTTTCCGAACAAGAAATCAAAGCATGAAGCAAATGATGGGTAACCTACCAAGAGATAGAGTTATACCGTCGCGACCATTTGAAAAGATAGGACTGGATTTCGCTGGTCCAATACTTACTAAACCTAATTTGAGACGATCTAAAGTGACTATGAAATCATATATCGCAATATTTATTTGTTTCAGTACGAAAGCTGTTCATTTTGAAATCGTATCCGATTTAAGCACAGAAGCCTTTCTTGCAAGTCTTAGGCGATTTATCGCAAGACGATCAAGACCAACTACCATCTGGAGTGACAATGCTACAAATTTCAAGGGCGCTAAAAACATCTTAGATTCCTGGTTTAAAATATGCAAATCGGACTCTGTACAAAAATTCAGTGCCGAAGAAGGCATAGAGTGGAACTTTATAGCACCTGCATCGCCACATTTTGGTGGATTATGGGAAGCTAATATAAAATCGATGAAGAAACACTTGGTGAAGACTGCGAAAACAAAGATTCTAAATTTTGAAGAGTTGTACACGCTCGTAACTCAAATAGAAGCCTGCCTAAATTCCCGCCCATTGACTCCTCTTTCTGCAGATCCAACAGATCTTCAAGCCTTGACTCCAGGACATTTCCTGATAGGTGCCTCCCTATTACAGTTACCAGAAACTAATCACACTTCAGATAATCTGTCTTTATCTTCCAGTTGGACCCTAATACAAGACCTAAGATCTACATTTTGGAACCGATGGACAAACGAATATCTTAGCCACCTGCAATCTCGAGCCAAATGGGCTACACAACAACCCAACCTAAAGGTAGGACAGTTAGTTTTAATGAAAGACCCAAGCAAAATTCCAATGGAATGGAATCTAGCACGCATCGAGCAAACGTTTACTGGTCAAGATGGACTAGTTAGAGTGGTGGACCTGAGAACGAGAAACGGGGTTTACCGTCGTGCCATCAACAGGGTCGTCCCACTTCCCTTTCCAGATGATGTTGGACCACCGTCCAACGGGGGCCGGGATGTTCCGACTAGAGCAAATTGAACTCTCCTTCGAAATCACGTCACTTGTGACGCGAAGCTGTTCAGCGCGCATGCGCTAGTCATGTAACTTTTTCTCCTTTTATGTGTAGCAGATTAGATATAGATTTAGATGAGATAACATGCGCTTTAACCTTTTATTAAATTTTTTCTCAAATTTTTGCATAGATTTCTTTTTGCTGTGTTCTTATTGATTTAGATTATAGATAAACTGACTAGATAGTGATAAAGTAATTTTAAAACTGAACCACCGCCTAGACCACATGTATATCTTGCACGTTTATACAATTTCTACCTATATTTAGTTAAGTACATATCACTAATTTTTTTTACAGCAATTTTCTTTTATTTTGATATTTTTTGTACATTACAATACATTTGCCTGAAAAAAATATTTTTATGGAAAATATTGTAATTATTTTAGGTGTAGATTAAAGTATAACCTATGGATAGAATATATACACATTTAATGTAGTAAACTGTCTTCTTCCACCTCATTTTTCAATCGCTTTTTCGCCTGTGTGACGTCTAACTACTGACGAAGCGTTGCCACAACCCCAGAAGAGAAGGTTTCGCCTTGAATTGGGCGCGCTATGAATTTTGGTGGGCAGAGAACGCCGAAAGTGGACACAAGCGAAAGACGAATTAAAACGGTTACGTGTATAATGATAAAACGACTGCGTACTGTTTAAAGAAACTACTCTTAATATGAGTTGAAACGAGAAGTAATGGTACATTAACTCCCTTTGTAAATAATATATGTAACCTGTGTCGTCCCTGTATATCCAAGACTTAATCAATCAAAATCTCTTGTATTCCCGTTCGTCCAACTCCTGATTTATGACGGCCCACTGCATTAAAAGATATCTCTTATAGTTTTTAAAAAAATCTGCGCGCGATGCATTGATCTAAGATTCACTATACATAAAACATTAATTATTTTTTTCGCGTAAAATAATTTCTATTAATCTCCCAACAATTCTGCTTTTGTTTTCTAATAGATAAAGCTTTGTACAATTCACCTTAAAAAATGGTTTACGTTAATTACAAATTAACTGTTTGACAACACATTACGCTTGGTAGTAAAATCAGTATATTTTTGCGCGTGCAAAGATGATCTCTCCCCTTAAAATATTTATTCTATTTTTTGGTGCACAACTATGGTCCTTCGTACCAGTTTAAAAGATATAAATCTTAAAATTAATTCTTCACTTACCGCAGTGTAATGGCTAATCTTTCTTGCGTTGGTATAGCCTTTCTCATAATCGTGTCTTCTTTATGGATCCTCTGTTGGATCAGGGCGTGAAGCTCTTCGAAGGATGATCGTGACATGCGGAAATAATTGAAGAATTTATCCTCGTAGCTAAGTAGTTGCGGATATAGTTGTGAGAAAGCGCCCGTTTCCCGATTTTGTAACAACGGATGAACCCATACTTTTCTTCGACTGCGTTTCCTCCTTTTCTGCTTCTCTTCTTGCAGAAGAGCAAGTACAAAAAGTGCTCCTGCTTCCTCGGGTTCTAACATCGTACTAACCTCCCTTTGAGAAGAGAAGTTGATTTCACGAGTTGCCTCGTGTGAAAGAGTATTTTTGTAAGTAAAAACCTGAGTGCCATGTTATGATGTTTTCTTAATTCTATATTCCCCTACATCATTATAAATCAAAGACCAATATTGTGTTATAAAATTTGTGAAAGAGAAAGGTATCGGTAGAAGAAAGGTATAATATTTAGGTTAATGTTTTTGAAATTTAAAAATTTAAGGGGGGAGATCACCTTAAAACCTTAAAAAATTTCATTTTTTTATTATGATTCAATTTTGAAGTATGGAATATAAGGAATCTTATGAAAAAAATGAAGTCGATGATACAGTTACAACCGATTTTATGGCCAAATGTATAAAGCTAAAATTTTGTATACATGTATATCTTGTATGTTTATACAATTTCTACCTAAATTTAGTTAAATACATCACTAATTTTTTTATCTTGATATTTTTTGTACATTATAATACATTTGCCTGAAAAAAATATTTTTATGGGAAATATTGCAATTATTTTAGGTGTAGTATAATCTATGGATAGAATATATACACATAATTTAACGTAGTAAACTGTCTTCTTCCACCTCATTTTTCAATCGCTTTTCGCCTGCGTGACGTCCAGACGCTGACGAAGCGTTGCCACAACCCCAGAAGAGAAGGTTTCGCCTTGAATTGGGCGCGCGAGGTGCCTCGTGTGAAAAGAACCTCACACGGCAGTCAACTACATAAAAATAAACAAGGCAAATCAGTTGAATCATCGAATGTGCCTCGTCTGAAAGAGGCCTAACATCTCATGGAAAAGTTCGGTTACCATCAGCTTAAACAGTTTATAAATCTAATATAATATATAAAATTATTTCAATTAACACAGAATATGAGGCTTATTGGTTTGTTTAGGCATATTTCTTTAGATTGTAGTTTGTTGGCAACATATATTTTTCACCACGCTCTCCATATTTTAATCTGTTATGTCGTGTATATGAAACATTAGAACTGACAATAGTAAAAATTCTTCAAATTCCCCTCCGTTCATCTACTACATCAGGGGTGGCGAACCTTAATGATCAACGTGCCATTTTTTTCTAAAGAAATGTTTAATGAGGCCATAGATGTGCCGTCAAATTTTGACTTAGTGATTATTGGGAAAATAATAAAACTAAATACTAACAACTCAAAACTCTTTATTTACTAACAAAAAAAATACAGTTATATGTGTAATTCAAATTAAACTAACATTAGTGTGACTTCTGTTGTTGTAGATTAGATGACAAATAACTTATATTAGGGTAGTAAGATGTTACTTTTAGCAGAATGCATGCTGAACTGGAATCATCTTCCAAACGGTTTCTAAGCGAGTTTTTAATGTTATTCCTCTCTGAAAATAATGACTCGCAGACATAAGTAGATGGAAATATGGTTAAAATAGCATGAGCCAGCTTCTTCAAACAATTAAATGTATCTGGAATCGAATTCAAGGTTGCCAAAATTTTGTTACTGGCATTTTTACTTATATTGCTTGTTATTCTTTCTGTTTCAATCAATTCCAACTTTTTCCTTGTTTCAATAAATTTTTTAATCCATATTGAACTAGACTGGAAATCAATCAGCTGCATTTCAAATTCTTCAATTTCCAATCAATCGAATTGGGACAAGTTCAGTTTATCAAATGAAATCACATCAGGGTACATAATAAACTTGAGCGTTTCCGATATTTCTTTGAACTGAGAAAATCTCGCTGAAAATTCCTTGATTGAAGAATCAATTACGGAACTTAATTCCTCAATAACTTTTTCTTCGTCTGGTTTCTCATGTACATCTAAATCTTTGATATCTTTTTTCAAGTTTGGGAAATATTTGTAGTTTTTTGTAATAATATAGTTTCTGAAAACATGCAGTTTAGCGTCAAAAGCGAGAATGAGATCCATCATGACGATAATTGTTTTATTTGTGCCTTGAAGCTTTATGT
Source organism: Dolomedes plantarius (assembly GCA_907164885.2). Lineage (NCBI taxonomy): Eukaryota > Metazoa > Arthropoda > Arachnida > Araneae > Dolomedidae > Dolomedes > Dolomedes plantarius. Next base: position 79,610,448 of record OU015499.1, read on the forward strand.
TCAATTCATTGAAATGTTGGCATATGTCTGTAAAAAACATCAATTTTGAAAGCCACATAACATCCAACAACTGTGGGTATTGATCAATTTTTCCCTCATTTTGCAGAAACAGTCTGATTTCTTCCAAGCAGTCAACAAATCTTTGAAGTACGTTCCCGTAGCTCAACCAGCGAACATTATTATACATCAGTAAGCCATAATACACCGAGCTGACTTCATCCAAAGCATCAAACTTTCGCTTATTTAAAGCGTGCGACGATATGAGGTTGACTATTTTTGTGACTAACGCCATTACATTATCAAGAGATGTTAAACCACTCTTAGCACATAAGACTTGCTGATGAATGATGCAGTGGAATTCAAGAATCGAATGTCCTACGTCTGTTTGAAATAAACTAATGAAACCATTTTTCTTGCCCACCATACTTGGAGCACCATCAGTTGTCACGAAACAATTTTTTTCAAATCAATTTTTTTCTCAGCAATCGAATTTTTAACAGCCGTACAAATATCTGAGCCCTTTGTAGTTGTTAGCAACGATATTATCGCAATTAATTCTTCCTTAATGACGTTTCCTACGCAATATCGAGCAAAAACCGCTAAACGTGCAGATTTAGTGACATCAGTACTTTCGTCAAGACATAGGATATGAAAGGAGCGGAGTTAATGTCATTTTTTTGTTGATCTGTTACATTTCCGGCCAGTTTTAAGATTCTTTCTTTTATTGTGTTTCTAGATAAAGGAGTATCTTTGATGCGCTGAATTATTTTATCTTTATTATGAAAATCATCAAAAAGTGAGGACGCGCATGCTAACCAGGCTTCCTTCAAAAACTCTCCCTCTTGAAAAGGTTTACTACGCCGAGCAATGACATTTGTAGCCGAGTAACTTGCCGCGCTCGTATGACAATTTTTGCCAACATATTTAATCATAGACGTCGACTGTTTATTTCTGTCTTTTATTGCACTTGCAATTAATTCCTTTTGCTCTGGTTCGCTTTTTTGACAAATAGATTTGTGATTTGTTTCAAAATGCCGTTTTACAGACGATGTTCTACATGCCACTGTTCCAGAACATAAAACACACACCGCTTTGTCACCTTTACTAATCATGCCATATTTCTCGGTCCACCACGTTTGAAATTCTCCGTTACACTTGCTATCTTGCACTTTTTGTTTTTTTGCTGAACTAGCCATGTAAAATAACAGTTAAAAATCGTAAATATAACACAAATAAACTAGATAAACTTTTAAAGTTACGAGACGAGACGTAGTAAGCGTAAACAAACTATGCGTCATTAACAATTGTAGTCCACGACGTAACTAAGGCAAGACAATGGAGAATTTGCACGGTTTTTGATTTTATAAGTATACAATAGAAAGCAACGAAATAAGAAAATTAGTCCTTTTTTTAATTTGAGCTTTAATTACGGATTTCTGAAGATTTTAACATCGCACTATTTACCGTATCACGAAAACGCAGCATGAATACAGTGCCAGCTGGTTACTTTCCGCCCGCGCACCGCGTCGGGATCACTCCGTAGTGCAGGCTCACTCCCGTTCGATCGTAATACTTCATACTGAACTTCGTTATTTTTAATTTAAATGCAAACCGTTATGATCGGTTGCGAGCCCAAAATATTGTGTCGCGTGCCATCAATGGCACGCGTGCCATTGGTTCGCCACCCCTGTACTACATAATAGGGATGCGACATCGATGTCGATGTTATGATAAAAACATCGATGTTTTAAACATCGATTTATTGAAGGAAGCCGATTTTTTTTAACATCGATATTTTGTGCTCGGTGTTTTACGTTGCCTCGATGTTTTTTTAAAATGAAAATGTACCATAATTAAAAAAAATTAACCAAGTAGCATAATTTTCCCACTCAGTAAATGTAAGTCTGAATTCTGAAAAGAATGAATACAAAAGGGGGAACGATTAGAGACAATTAACAACCAATGAATAATAATTATATGCCCCAATAATTCTTATTTACAGTAAAGAAAAAATAAGCTTGCTCAGTTTTCCCCCTTACGTTGGTTTTGCATCAGTACTTCAAATTGGTGTAAATATATGTAATTTTCTTTTGTATTATTTAATTTGAAAATAAATGATTTGTTAATAAATTGCAATAATTTCTTCCTCAATTTTCTGGTAAAAGTAATAAAATGCGTAATGGAAATTCTGTGTCAGCCCAACCTGAGAGTAAAATTACCCCCCCCCCCTCTCCATGACTAACCGAAGTAACAATCTTAGAGGTTACTAAACCAGTTTTAAAAAATGAAAGTTCATAAACATCGATATTTAAAAATATCGATGGTTTTGGGGCGATGTTTTATCAGCATCGATGTTTTAATATTGAATAGCGATGTTCCGAGACATCGATGTTTTGTTGTCGATGTCGCATCACTACTACATAATGCCTTTATGTGATTCTTCACATAATGTGAATCAAACATTTCAAAACAGTTATCTTTGGATCTCTTGTAGTCTATGAGAAGTACCTCAGGAATATACGGCTGATAAGGTCTTTTACAGATCGACACTTTGTAAATATTGCATTACGAGATTATAAACACGAAATAAAAATCGAAACACTTATTCATGCATTACACCAGAGAACTTAAAGGAATTCTATTCAAATTTCATTAACTTTATCTAAAAAGATTTTCTTTAAAAGATTTTGAAAAAATTCAGAGCCACTTTCAAGTTTCTTAACAAAATCATCACTTTAAAGTAGATCAGCACATATAAAAGTGGTGAAATGAAGTGCCAGAAAGTGCCACAAAAAACCATAAATATGACAACATAAATTTGCATTAATTAAATTCTGGACAGAACTGCATGTATAGCAATTGTCAATTTAAATATTTTTTCTTCATACAGTATGAAATATTTTATTTGTCAGTCATTAATGTAAGCACAGAGAGTAACTGCAAAAGTTTCATACCATATTTAACAAAACATGTATTCATAGTATACAAAACAGTAATACTCAAACGAATTAAATTTTTTAAAGGATAAGTAAATGAAAAATAAAATCTGCAGTCATATAAAACGCTCCACAAGATGCAATTTAACCAGTTTAGTTCATAAACAAACATGTTATAGTATTTTTATAAATTCCTTCCCATAAACGATTTTTACTTTCCCTCCTCCTTTTGAATGAAGGAAATTTCACACATTATACATAATAATAAATTTAAATGCTTAGAAATAATACACTAGACAGGAATAAGAAAATGAATTTTTTTTCAATATTGTACACATAAGCTAGGGTAAGGATACTGCCGAAACATTTTTTATCTTAATTGCGAGGAAATGTGACAAAAAGATACAGATATCCCCTAAAAAACCAGCTATTGTTACTCTCAAAATAAATTGTACAGCAAAATTATTTTTATATAAATCTAATTGGAGTAGCAAATATTTACAGACTGGTAATTAACAATAATGGATCGTTGATCTTATACCTGAATACTAAAAAAAATTATGAAACTCAAGATACCTGAGGTGTAGGGTTTGGATAAGGTGCACTTGGAACTTTTAAAACACAACCACCCGATTCTTGAGGTAGAGAGCTAGGATGAATAACTTTGTGATTGGACTAGAGAGTACAAGAGTCTCATTATTAACTGCCTTCACAGGAAGTGAATTTAAAAGATATTCAGCACAGGCCAGATTAAAAACAGGTGCCAGAGGGCTCTGTCACAGGGTGGCTCTTGTCACCTATAAAATTGCCGGCACATATATTGAAACACTTATTCCTGCATTACACCAGAGAACTTAAAGGAATTCTATTCAAATTTCATTAACTTTATCTAAAAAGATTTTCTTTAAAAGATTTTGAAAAAATTCAGAGCCACTTTCAAGTTTCTGAACAAAATCATCACTTTAAAGTAGATCAGGACATATAAAAGTGGGAAATGAGGTGCCACAAAAAAAACCATAAATATGCTAACATAAATTTGCATTATTTAAATTGTGAACACAACTGCATGTATAGCAATGAACACAAATATCACATTCTGACCATTTTTAATTACAATGCTCAGGACATGTTAGACTTTCAAGCAGCTACTATACATAATTCGCAATTATCGGGCTTCCTGACAGATGCCTACTTTTCTTTTTTTTTGCCTTATTTCTTGGTTTTTTACATCTTGGAAGCCTTCTGTCATTTATATTTATTCCTTCAGAAGTAAAGTTAGAAATAATTCTCAGATATAATTGTGAAGCAAGAGGAGATTTATAATATATGTAACACTCTACAAATAGAAATATACTGGAAACTTAAAATAATTGGGTGCTTTCCCTGCCCCTGCATTTTCACTGCTTTGTTGTCTTGTAGCAACTTAAGAGCAATTATAACTGAAGTTCAAGAGATTCTCTAGTGAAAAGATGCCTACAAATTTTGAAAGTTACTGAAAAATTCCTTTAAACAATTGAAGGGTTAAAAAAAAACTAAATACATACTGAAACTTATTTACCAAATGATGTTTCAATGAGATAATATGCAATGTGAAAGATACAAAATACACACAATTTTTCTGTCCTGAGTAGATTTACACGTCCATATCTAGACAACAAATTCTGGTTACAACTCAGAGTTCTCTTTATAAAATTTTAAAAAGTTGTGAAACCATACTCAACACAGTTCACCATGGACTTAAAATGATATGAATAATCATAAGACAGCCTTAGGAACACTGTGCATAAAAGGATAGAAAATATGTAAAGAATAAATTATGACAGGGTATAGTCCGATTGGATTTATTGGGCCCCATACTAGTACAGAGCCCCACACGAAGAAAAATTTTAAATATTTTGGAAAGGAAATACTGTGATCCTTTAGAAACCTTCCAGAATGCCTGAGACAAAATATAGCCACTGTGATTTTATCAAGTTTTAGTCAGAACAATTGAGCTTGCGACTTATTTTTTAAGTCACTCCAGAATTCGAGAAACATGTTTATGAAAATGAAAAAGGATATTTAATTCCGAGTATGTGGATAAACCAATAAGTAATTGGAAATAAATGTTTGAGGTGCATTGTTTTTAACAAATACCGTACAAAGCTAGACAAACTCGACAAGTTTATTCTAAATTCCATACAACAATCATCAAAAACATGCATCGTTACTAGAAATTGCCTTGACAGATATAAAAATGATTCAGAATAATGACCAAATGAAGTCTATAAAAGATGTAGACACAGATAGCTATATGCTGGTTGAAGAATTATTAAGTATCAAAACAAAACCTATTGTTTTGGAAACCCTATAAAAAATTTAAAATAGCTACAAATGACAGCTGCTGGCTTTTCAAATGCATTTATATCCTTACGGATATTTTTAACAATTCATATAATTGTAGCATTTGGAAAAAGCTTTTCTAGAGAAAAATTAATTAAAACATACTTCAGGCGAATAATTCCGCAGAAGATAATCAATTGCCTTGCAATACTCTACAAGGAAATTAAAATTTTGACAATTTACAAATCATCTTGCTAATTAGAAATCTATAAAATTCAATTGTAAATAATTTTTTTCTGTGAACAAAATATATGTAGTCTAGCTACCTTTTAGTGTTTCTATTCTTATACATGTGCATAAAAAATTTAATTAGACCAAATTCCTAATTTTTTATCCTTTATGCTTCACATTAATTTTTTTATCATTTAATGTATATTAGAAATGTGAAGGACCACACGACAATTTCTGGTGTTGGGCCCACAATGACTAAAATTGGCTATGATCAAAGGCATGAATGACAAGAACTTGGAATCTTCAATTTCCAACGCTACGAAATTGTTATACTCTGTTACCTTATATATTAAGTTATTGTAGAAATTTTTAAATATTAAATTGAAGAATTCCCACAAATCTTCAAATATTTTATTTATCAGATTTCTATAAATTATGTTGAAAACAAATAATATATGTATCCTAACACCTGTACATAACCTAAAAATTGTATATAAATCCTAAAACCACAGACATTAATTCGACTAACAATGAACTTAACAATAAGGACACAAATTATAAATATTAAGAAATTTACCCAAGACATGAACAGCAAGAAAGCAGCCACTATACAATAATCTGTTGAGTTTAACGAATATGCAGGTAAGAGAGCACACAACTAAAATCTGGTTCTAAACTGACCCAAATAAAATTTTTACAATAAAAATCATAAAAGGCTGTCATAAATATCAATTAATGCAGATTTTATAAAACTGGAAATGTTTCTAATGAAGAAATCTTTAAAATTCATGGTGCAGAGAAAATTGAACATTTTTATATTTAATATATGAATAAGTGTGCACAGCTTTGAAGTGTTAGATAATTTATTTTTCCTTTAATAGGAATTTTAATTTTAAATATCAGGTATTTCTTTTAAATCCTCCTCCTTGAAATACATTTGATTTAAAACTTTAATCAAGCATATTATAATGAATGATGTACCAAAAATTATGAACATTTAGGAATTATACATTTAATGCTGTTGCTCCTATCTTTGTTACAATGAAAGATGAGCATGAATGCAGGCCCGCCGTCAGGGTAGGGCAGGGAGACAAAATCTCTGGGGCCCAGTGAAAATAAGAGTTGACTAAAAAAATGTATACAATGTTCATATATTGAGTGGAGAGGGGGGCCCGCTGTATTATTTTGCCCCGGGCCCTGGCTCAGTTGACGGCGGCCCTGCATGAATGTTATTTATTAAGTACTTTGAACAAAAATTTTAACACTGATTGAATATAGACACGAACTTAAAAAGAATTCAAATGCAATCATAAATAAAAATTCTCTGATAGAATAATAATACAAGAAAGCAACGCTTAAACTGTAGATTACTGCTCATGGTACCAAGCTGTAAAAACTCACCAAATTTGGTGCCAGTTCATCATTTATGTACAAAACTAAATTATTGAATTAGTTCTATCTATAATTTCACATGAAATAAACAGTGTATATCGATTTCATTGTAATTTTTAAAAATTTAAAGCACATAATTGATTGTCTGTGAACTTTGATAAGCTTTAGATGTTTTAATATATTTCAGCATGGAATTAAATTTAAAAAACATAATTTTTATGGCCTCAAATTTGATAATTATATAAGTTGTTCAGATATAACTGGGTTGTAATCTTTATGGTACAGATGTAGTATACGCAACGAATGCCAAGGGGCGATTTTTCGCCAAATCTGATGGTTGTTTGGCAGTTTTTATATTCTGGCAGGGAGGATTTTAAGATCCGATGGCATTTTTAAAAATTTTTTTGCGATAAGCTTTGTTTTACTGACTGCTACAGCCAGCAGAAGCTTTTTTTTTTTTTACTGTACAACAGCCAGTAGTATGTAGCGAAGCCAGCGGCTGGGGATTTTCTGTAATGTTTTTCGACGGATGCATAACGGACTGAAGCAATGGTATCTGAGCGAAGCGAAGATCCCGTGTGCACCTACGAGTATCATAAAGCCAGCAGTAAGTTTGTTTTCCAATTTATTGTTTACATTTCACAGTTTAAGTCTAACAGGTCTCCGAACGGGATTTTGATTCCAACTTTTCGCCAAATTGGCAATGGCCCGTTGCGTATACTACATCTGTTCCATCTTTATAATGTTTTAATACTCAATTTAATGGCTTAATATGCTGCAAACCTGATACAGATCACCTTCGTTCTTACATCCCTAAAGGTCAATGATTATATCTGAGAAATGTCACATGGTTTTTTATCAGTTTCAACTCATTGAATATAATTGACAATGATTTAGATGTTTTAAGCCAATGAAATTTGAACTTACCTTCAGACAATTAAGTACACATTTGGTGAATGAAAAATATTTTGAATTCATTTCATAATATTTTTATTTTCTTCCTTTACAAGGAATACAATCTGAAAGATGGGATCTTACTCTTTGTTCTTCATATCTAGATTATAGGTCTTACTCCAGGCCTGAGTGAATCTGAGACATTACTTCACTTTGGTTAGTGTTTTGAATTCTGATTTTACAAATAAAGATTCACAATTTTTTAATTTTTAGTTTATTTTGTACCCTCTCCTAAACTATTTAAATTTATTCTTAGTTTTATAAATTGATTTTTATACAGTGAAAATTTTATAAATTTTAATTTTTTATCTACATATTACCTGTAATACTATGCTCATATTTTTTTTGCATTGTTCTATATACGTTGAAATTATCTCGCTACCAGCTTTTCAATTTTATGTACTTTATTTATTTATTTTACAATTTTTGTATATTTATGTGTGAACATAGCAGTATTAGCATTATGTGAACATAGTAGTATTAGCAGTTTATTTTTTATAGTTTTAAAGATGTTGGATAAAAATAAAATTTTACGAAAATATCCTAATGTTGTTTTTTAGCTACTTATTATTCAATTTTCATACATAGTGTTGAGAGCCCATGATAAAAATTTTTAAAACAATACGAAATAGTGTTTTTCTAAATTTCTCATCATAACTCACTTGGTGAAGTTCGACAACTTTCCCCCGAAAGGCACGATATGAAACAGCTTAATAGTTATACCTATCGATTAACATTTTGCTTCACTCGCAAAAAAATAGCGTTTATACTTAGAAATTATATACAATTATATCAATTATTTTCAACTCCTTAACAAAACTGTCCAACAATATAGAAAAAAAATGACCTGTAAATTAAACTTACTTGACACACCTGTTTCTTTTCCAGCATCTAGATTGTGAGAAAACTGTTCGATAATGACTATGAATACTTTAGAACAAGCACTTTATTTAAATACGAATTACTTACGATACACGATACAATTTTGAAATGAAAGCAGAACTGTTTCTTCCATTTTGTTGATGTGGAGTTGAGAGGCAGTTCTTCTGCATGGGCAAACGAATTTACATTAATCAAGGAGTTTGCCTCAACATATCCTCCCACCTTGCAATTTGATGGAAACATAAAACAATAAAAATTGCAAAAATAATCAGAGGTCCAATCTAGTGGTATTTTATACGAGTTCGAATGTCGGGAGCAACAGAAGAGTGGGAACTGGACCATCATCAGTTGGTTTGGTTGATCCCGAGGGAATCTCCACAACGGCTGGAATGTTGTCCTTTTAACAGGTCAAAAAATTGGATTTCTGGACTTCTAATTTCTAGGGAATAAATTCGATGGAAAGGTCTAATTTTTCTCCTTCGCTGTCTTTATTCTGGCAACTCTTGAATGCCCGTCTGCTCCAGGGAAAAATTTCAACTATTACACCCCAGCGGCCAGTTCATATACGTTTTCCCGGGGATTCCAGAATAACTACATCACCTACTTGCAAGGTATCTTCCCGACTTCGTCCACGATGCACAAGCATGGATAAATATTCGTTGCGGAATCTCATTCGTAAATCACTTCGAAGTTTTGAAGGTAACGCAATCTTTAATAATCATTACATCTGGGACTTCAGCACTCGGAATTCCCTGCATGAAATTTGATGGTGTCAGCGGTTTCAATCCTTCCGATTTGTCATCGATATACGTTCGAGGCATGGAAGCTACCGAAGGAGGCGTAAGCTTTCAATGGGGAATTTTTCGAAAAATGAACCGATTGTTGTCGCTCACCGGTAGAGGGCGCGACATGCAAGCGAAGGCCTATTTTACATTGAGTTATACGGCGTGGTGGTGAAAGTTGTTTTATAAATTTTAAAATTTATTCTGTGTGCAGAAATATGCCAAACAAGTGTTTTGCTCCGGGTTTGTTCTACGGCTATAGATCAGCCTTAAAAAGAATAAAGAAAACTGGACAGAGAAATCCTAGTATATTGCTGCTCCTAAGGTAAGACATTATTATTGTTTTGTGTTAATATAAGATGTATAATATGAGAGAAAGTACAGCTCTAGTGTTTTAAGTGAACGCAAAGTTAAGACATCTTAAGTTCTGCTGGAAATAACATAATATTGAATTAATCACTATTAAGTTAGTTAATTACTAAGTTAGTTAAAGTACGTAAAGTGACCACTCCCCTTAAGGGGAGTGGTCACTTTTAAGTACCGCTGTTTAATACTGTTATTATATATGCAATAATAACTGTTTATTATATGCAATAATACTGTTTATTATATATGCAATATTTCAAGGTAATTAATAAAAAAATAAAATGATTTTTTATGCATAAAAAGTGAAATATTTTTTTTTAAATCGAGCATTTGCAGTCAACTACTGTGCGCATTCTATCAAAATAAATTATTAAGTTACATTAATAATTGCTTACTATATGTGATTACAACACTTAGACAACAAAATCTACCAAAATTTTTTAACCTTAATATATTTTAATTTTAAAGAATTTTTTATAAGCTTTTACTCAGTGATTTTGAAATTTCTAATTAAAAATAGCACGTACTAAAAGGTTTTAATATATTTAGAATAATGTTTGCTGGATATTGTTGCCTGAAGTATTGTAATCGCATATAGTAAAAAATTATTAATGTACCTTAATAATTTATTTGGACAGAATGCGCACAGTAGTTGACTGCAAAATGCTCGATTTAAAAAAAATTTCACTTTTTATGCATAAAAGTCATTTTTATTAATTACCTTGAAAATTGCATCTATAATAAACAATATTATAGCAGTTACTCAAAAATTTCATATAAATCAAGATTAAATCATGAGTAGTACATACAATCGAACATAGGTCTAAAAATGATACTTTAAAGGTACGGTAAAAGTGACCACCCCCTTAAGTAAATAAGTTTTCATTGTATGATAAGCAATGTTGTTACCATAAATGCTTATGCAAAATCTGCGTACAAAATCTGCTTATGCAATAAAATGCGTACTTTGTGAAAATTCAAAAATATAGCTGATTTGTCCTTGTCAAGTTATTGTTTTTTTCTTTTTAATTCGCTGAAAAAAATTGTATACAGTAATTTACCAACTTGACGATTATACCTCCGGTTTAAAAGTGTAATCTGAGATGCTTTGACTGATTTTTTTTCCAAAGGAAGATATTTTAAAGTATTGTCTGATTAAATACTGAATTGACTTCCGATTTTATTAGTCCTGATAAGAATTTATTTGTGATTGATAGAAAATGTGCTTTTCTACTATGTGTGTGTGTGTGTGTGTGTGTGTGTTTTAGTTAATCAGTATTATTTCTCACATTTTTTTTCCATAACAGATTATGAACAATGATAAAAAAACTTTCTTCACAATTCTTTTCTGTAATTTCATTTCCTTAATTATTAAATTATTACAAAATTCTGAACTAATTTATTCTGAAACCAATACACAATTATTCTGAAAAGTTTATTTACTCATTTCCTTTAAGAATTTTATTGAATTGTAGCAAAAAAACACTTGAAATAAAGATTTTGAATGAAAATAAAAAATTGTTAAATTGAATAAATAAATTCATATTAAATACGCACTAAAATAAAACAACTTGTTTTCGCTAGGAAAATACGAAAAATCCATATTAAAGCGTATGGTTGTCCGTGTCTAAGCCGCTCGCTAGTGCACGCGAGCGCCCTCTAGTGGCGGCGACAAAAAGGGAGACACATTTTTAACACTGAGCTGCTCCTCCTTCTGTAGCTTCATGGTTAGAGGCCTGGAATTTATCGTAGCCTCGCAATCACACAGGATAGTTTCTAGCTCTTCATGCTTAAGAATGGATCTGCCCAAAATTCTTCTCAGGAGCTCTTTCAACATGCGGATCATTCGCTCCCACCAACCTCCCCACCAAGCGGCAGTTGGGGGATTGAAGTTCCATCTTATTTTCTTGATGGTAGAAAAACTCATAATACGCTTCCAATCCAGATCTTGAAGAGCGTTGTTCGTGCCCACAAAATTAGTGCCATTATCTGTGTAGATAATACTCACTCTTCCTCTTCGTGCAATAAATCTTCTTAGAGCCATTATAAAAGCTTCGGTGGATAGAGAATTAACTAATTCTAAATGATCAGCTCTATAAATGGCGCATGTAAAAAGGACAATCCATGCCTTTCCACCTGAAAGTAGGAATAAAGGGCCAGATAAGTCAATTCCTGTTACTTCGAATAAGGCAGCATGTTTTATTCTGTTTCTCGGTAGAGGAGCTAAAGGAGGTTCCGTGCGTTTAGCTTTAAATCTTTTACAAATGACACAACAAGAGCAGATTTCCTTCGCTTTTCTCCTAATACCTATTATCCAGTAATTTTCTCTCAGGTTAGATATCAGAGTTCCATGGCCAGAGTGTTGTAATTGGCAGTGCTTCTGGTGGATAAGTCGGTGAATAATTGCGTTATCACCTGGTAACAATATGGGACATTTGAAGTCTTCATCTTCATCGCCTAGGACTAATTTTGTTCTCACTCTAATGATCCCATCATTATCTTTAAATGTTTGCATTTTTTTAAGAACTTCAACTCCTTTGCCTTGAAAAGTTTCCCTCTGGATTAACCTCAATAATATTTTCTCGGCATTTAGAACCTCTTCATAAACTAGTTCTCCTTTCCTGGCATATTCATTTTTCAGACAATTGTTGATGAAAAGCATTATCCATGCTATCATCCTAATAAGTTTTGAGTATTGAGAAAAGTAGAGTAAACTATCCGTAAGATTAGAGGTCTCTTGAGCTACAACGGTCACCACCAATTTCTTCTTCTCAGAATCCACAAGATCTTCATCAGCACTTGGGACTTCAGATACAGGCCATTTTACAGGATCTTCTTTCAACCAGTTAGGTCCCACCCACCATCGATTCTCGAGCAAAGTTTTAGCATTGCAGCCTGTGGAGGGCAGATCTGCAGGATTCATAGAGCCTGGTACATAGTGCCAATCATCTGGGTTTGTGTAACTTCTGATCTCGGCAACGCGATTTCCAACAAATGTCTTCCAGCAGTTTTTCTTTTAATCCAAGTTCAGCACTGATGGGTGGTCATCTGGGTGTCCCGTGGGACACCCAGATGGTGTCATCTGTGCTGATCGACCCGCATATCGGAAGAGAAGGTACCTATGCTGAGCAACATTGACCGCCCACCAATGCTGACCGACCCGCAGAGGGTAAGAAAAGCTACCCGTGCTGAGTAACGTACGAGGAGTCTTCAATAAGTGACCTTCGACATAAAAGGACCCCGAACTCTTTAGTCCCAAGAGAACTGGATAAATAGGACGAGGATACACCGCGACGCTACAGTGAACAAACTGTACCCATGAACTCTGTGAACACTGTGTGAACTTTATAATACGTACGGATTGACCAGCGTTAGCTCCGGACGCAAAATAGAATAATCAGCGACGAGAAGTTGCAGAAATAGCGATTGCCCATAGATGTCAACATAGTGCCGAGGGCGAAGAGACGACACTACCATTAAGTTTAAGCCGATACCAGAGAGATACGCACCGTCGCTTAGTGAGTGGGACACCCAGATGACCACCCATCAGTGCTGATCGACCCGCATATCGGAAGAGAAGGTACCTATGCTGAGCAACATTGACCGCCCACCAATGCTGACCGACCCGCAGAGGGTAAGAAAAGCTACCCGTGCTGAGTAACGTACGAGGAGTCTTCAATAAGTGACCTTCGACATAAAAGGACCCCGAACTCTTTAGTCCCAGAGAACTGGATAAATAGGACGAGGATACACCGCGACGCTACAGTGAACAAACTGTACCCACGAACTCTGTGAACACTGTGTGAACTTTATGTACTACTATGGACCAGCGTTATCGGTGAATTCGATGTAGACGGCTGCGACAAATGGGTGAGCATTTTGTATTATATAAACTAGCATACCGACTCTTTACATAATCGCCTCTAACCCGCCAGGGCCGGCGACATCGTAAGATTTAAAAGATAGTGATTGGATAAGATTATATATATATATATACGTAAATTCCTAGCATTACTAATGTTTCGGCGTTTGCTAAGTGTTACAAGTTCGAATGTATGTAAATATGTATAAATAAAGTGTATATATGTATATTCAGTATCATTCTTGAGAGTTGGGCCCATCTATTTAATTAATTAATTACCGCCCTATTGGCGAACTTACAACCAGTGTACGAGATACGATTTCAGCCGTAGTTAATAGCAGCAGGTCATGATCCTGTATTATTACACATACCTTCGAATTATGCCCTATTTTTAAACAAGAAAAACATGCCCCTTTTTTATGCAATATTTCTCTCTTTTCATCAAATGGTATATCATTTGCTTTAAAACATTCTGTAGAGTTATGAGAAACTTTATTACACCACAAACATAATTTATCAGATTTAGTGTATTTCTTTTCACTCGCTACAATACACGTTGCGGTGGAAATGTGATGTCGAGATTTCGATGTATCAAATTCTTTGCTACATGCAAATCCGGAACGGGGCCAGATTCAAACGCTCTTCGCTTTCCACTTGGAATCTCAAAAATTCTAAAAGACTAGTTAAAAGATTAACTTCTTTCCCAGTTTCAGTTTTCACTGTTCGCGATCGTTCCCATGTTTTCATTATTTCCTCTGGTAAAGCAGACTCGACTAAGGGGTACAACATTGCTGCATATTTCTCAGAAGTTACTCCCAAAGTTCTAATGCACGTAACTGAGTTTCCAATCGGTCATGCAGGATACGCAAAGTAAAGTTTTCTCATTTTTAACTTGAGTTAAGACTAAACTCAGAAGTTCACGAACATAGATTTCAATCAACAACTCATCACGTGCAAAACGCGACTTCATTTGTTCTATGGCCTTAAAATAATTTGGCCCAGATGGTGGAAAACTTTCTACGAGGTCGCGGGCTGAAGAGCCGATTTGAGTAGCCTGCAGTAAATATTGGAATTTATCATCAGAGTCTATGTATCATCTTCATGAATTTTTTTAATTGCCCCCAAAATCCATCAAATCGTTTACATCTCCATCAAATCGTTTCAATTCTAATTTAGGAAGTCTAAAATTTCGCTTACCTTGAGACGTGACACTTACATTATCGCCTAAATTAACTTCGTTTTCCAGAAGATTCGTGACTTTCAATTTCGCGGTAATCCATTGATCACGATAAGATTCAGTTATATCTATATCTTTTGAAAATTCTTCTTCATCAAAATCTTCCGCGTTTAAACCATAATTCTTTTATTTGTTCATCTAAATCAAAGAGGCGATTCGCTTATCCTCTAATACACTACTTGCCGGTATCACGTCACTTCTAATTACCGGTTCAACAGTCAATTTCGCTTCCAAAGTTTTTAAAGAGTTCGTAAATAATCGCCGGGGTTGTGCTCGTTCTCGCTTTAGGTTATCCATAATCCTGTCGCGGACGCCAGAAATGTGAGAAAACTGTTCGATAATGACTATGAATACTTTAGAACAAGCACTTTATTTAAATACGAATTACTT
Organism: Dolomedes plantarius; assembly: GCA_907164885.2. Taxonomy (NCBI): domain Eukaryota; kingdom Metazoa; phylum Arthropoda; class Arachnida; order Araneae; family Dolomedidae; genus Dolomedes; species Dolomedes plantarius. The sequence continues at coordinate 79,625,802 of OU015499.1, forward strand.
ACGATACACGATACAATTTTGAAATGAAAGCGGAACTGTTTTTTCATTTTGTTGATGTGGAGTTGAGAGGCAGTTCTTCTGCATGGGCAAACGAATTTACATTAATCAAGGAGTTTGCCTCAACATAGATCAATGTTATTTCGGTCCGTGTTCCATTCTAAAAGCTGCGAAAATTTGTCGCCAAGGGAACCAGTTTTTTCTTTTTAATATTAAGATTGCTTTCAATTTCTTTCAAGTACTAGGAGAATCGTAAAGAGAATTGATTACAATAAACATGAACTACTCGTCTCAGCGATATTGTTGCGCTTCATAGTATAAATATACACGAGCATCTGTGTGGCGTAACGGCTCATTGAAATGCGCATACTCAGAGAATTCCCGGAGGCATATGCACTACTACACAATCCCCCGAATTCAATGTAACTTTTAAAGCTCCTTAGCTAGTTAGCTCTTTAGCTAATCTGTATTCAAATGCCCAAAAAGAGCGAAATATCCGGTCACCTGTTAGCTAACGCCTGCTAGGTGGTTTCTCTGGTGGGTTTTTTTTTAAATTAAGGTTTCGACTAGTTTCTACTGTTTTGAAGTTAGTAATTAACTCTTCCTTGTATTTTGAATATCCAAATTCTATTTATTTAGCAGTTACGTAAAATACGTTATAAATAAACAAATTATCTTTTGTTAATTAGATTAATCTTTTGTTGCGTGCACTTTAAAAAATGTTTACCGTTATGTATAATGATTTTCAAATTTTACAGTAGATATATTATGATATTAGTGATTAGTATAATGATTTTGAGAATTTCTTTAGCTTTAACCGCATTTCGCTATTGTAAAATGGAGGAGTATTTACAGTTCGCACTCATAAACGAAATTTACTATCAAACATTTGATCTCTTCTCTGTTTAGGTATCCGTAGTGAAAGAACACAGAAGAATTTTAGAAAATACGTTTAATTAATCATTCTTCGTGCTAGAGAATGAGAACTGTATCAATCAACAGAAACATAGCCATAACATTTACAAAGTATTTGGATCTAAGCTGGAAAGAATTTTTAAATTTATATTCCTCTTCTGTTATGTATTAACTACTGACTACTTCCACTACCCACAATTTCTACTTTCCGTTTTCTACCCACTTTTCTGTTCGTTTCTTGTTCCTGTTGTTGATGCCTTCCCATAAAAACGTATAGTTGATAATGTCGGTCATTCGTCTCCTCAATGATTTAACAAAATAATTGCATCAATATCAAACAAGTATTTAACAAAGTGGAGACGAGGTAAAACGAAATGGCTGAACTTACCCAGTTAATAGCGACTCTTCAAGAATTCGTAACAAAACTTAATGTTACTTCAGAATCGAAACGCAGTGCCAAGGATATTCTCGCTATACAAAATCTAACTTTCGACCAATAGGATGAGACATAAGAATCTTTTGACTGTTATACCCAGAGACTGGAAAATTATTTTAAGTTAAAAAGAATATCGACCGATGACAAGGAAACCGAAGAATTAAAAGTCCTTGTTCTAATAAATTGTCTTGGATCACAGCAATACCAGCTCCTTTCAAGTCTTACTGCTCCTGATTTACCCTCAACAAAGACATTCAAAGAACTTTTGTCATTGCTTAAACAACATTTATCGCCAAAACCCAACGTTTTAACGGAACAACATAAATTTTTCTCTAGACTTCAAAATCAAGGTGAGTCGATATCTACTTTCATTTCTTCATTGAAAGATCTTATAAAAAATTGCTGAATTTATATCTGAATGTAATTCAAGTGATGTTCTAAATCTATGGTTAACTTATTATTACGTTCTCAGTTTATTCGAGGTTATCAAATTCTTATATTCGTGAAAAATTATTACAACAAGGGGATATAACATTTGAAAAAACTATCGAAATTGCTTTAGCTATTGAAGCTGGCAAAAAATTGAAAACAAGAAATTTATAAGAGTCAATTTTCAACTTCTGTTAACAAAATATTGCACAATAGTGACAAGAATAGGCATCATTTCAAACCAGAAATGAAAATTCCAAAACCAGAAGTAGATCAAAATCACCCATGAAATCGAAACGTGCTGTAATCTAAAAGAGCTGGATTAGAAGGATTATGTTACGTTGTGGAAAATCCAATCATAGAACTCAAAATTGCTTTCTAACGAATAAATTACGCTGTAAATCTTGTAAAAAACAAGGTCATTTAGTTTCAGTTTGCATTTCTAGTTTAATAAAAAACAAAACGAACAATCGAAACGTTAACCACATAATGAATGACTCGGATGACTTAGCTGTGAATCAGATTTATGATGTGTTTTCTAATGATTATGCAACTGATGATAAGATGTACGCTACTGTTAAATTGAATGGTATTGAACATAGATTTGAATGCGATTCAGGAAGCAAAGTATGCATAATGAATGCTGATGAATTCAAAAAATTAAAGCTTAACGTTCCAATTCAGAGAACAAATGTGTGTTTTCGAAGTTACACAGGCCAGCTTTTCAAACCACTTGGTGTTGTAAAGTTAAACGTTTCATATCAAAATAATTTGAGTTATGAAGATTTTTTTGTTGTGTCAAGTCAAAAAAGCTCTATTTTAGGACGTGATTGGATTCGAAAATTGAATATAAATTTACATGATCTTAACAAAATTTCAAATGTTCCTTGTGTTGATATTTCTATTTCCAAAATTATTGATTTATATTCTGATGTATTTGAACCAAGATTGGTTGTATTCCTGATTACACATGTTCTCTAAAACTAATCCCAGATGCTAAACCAGTTTTTATTAAAGCCCGTACGCTGCCATATACTTTAAAACAAAAAGTTGACCAAGAACTTGATAAATTAGAGGCAGAAGGCATAATTGAAAAAACTGACTTTCCTGAATAGGGAACACCCCTCGTGGTTGTTTCAAAATCCGATGGCTCCGTACGCATTTGTGCAGATTTTAAAGTCACACTTAATAATAAGCTCCAAAATGCACGACACACAATTCCTAGAATCGAGGACATTTTTAATAAATTGCGCGATGGAAAATTTTTCTGTACCCTAGACATTTACAAAGCATACTTACACCTGAAGGTCAACGACGAAAGTGATAAATTTCAAACTCTTTCAACCCCTCGGGGTACATATTTAGTCAAAAGGCTATTCTTTGGTATAAAAACTGCTCCTAATGAGTTCCACAAATTTATTGACCAGTTCGTACAAGATTTGGATGGTACAATTGCATATTTTGACGACATAATTATTTAAGGTAAAGACAAACAACAATGTCAACAGCGTTTAATCAAAGTACTTGAAAAATTACGTGAATTTAACTTGCATCTAAATCTTACCAAATGTAAATTTTTTTAAGAAAAAGTTCAGTACTTAGGACACATTATTAGCTCTTCTGGACTCCACAAATCACCAGACAAAAACAAAGCCATCTCTGAAACATCTCGACCTAGAAATGTTGATGATGTCGGTAAAATCATTGGTCTGGTAATGTATTATTCCAAATTTATTCCAGATGCCTCCAGTCTTCTTCATCCATTAACCTAAACTACGCTGCCCCCCACGCTTGCGCGTATCGGCAAAAAACTATTGACCAGCCACTCTACCGCAATCCTGCCAGTCCGTCAAGACCCGCAGAGCAGCACAGGCACAAACAAAACACCTACAAGTCGAAATAACCACAAAAAAGAATAAACCTACCTATTGGTAGCAAAAGAGCAATTAACCGATAAAAGTTAAAATGGAAATCAACACAAATAGTTGAAAAATACAAAGTAAAAACACATTAAATACAATAAAGGGCTCGTTAGTCCTGTGTTCCACCCCCTTCCGTCCTTTTTTTTTTCACTCTTTGATAGAACTATTTATTTATTCCAGTACACAGGCCATTCCTTCCCTTACATTATTCGGTGAGGCTTTCACCCGAAGTAGCCAAGTCAAAATAAATATTTGAGCATAAAATAATACCGTACCACAAACTTGATGACAGCTACTTGAATAAATTACATGCTGAGACACAATTACATGTCTCCCACAATACAAATTAAATTAATACAATATACAATTTTTACAAGTTATTTGACTTTGTAACAAATAATTTAATACACAAAGTAGGTCAATAAACATTATTGAATAGGTGTGATTTACGCACAATTTGAATTAACTCACTAATTTACTTCTAAAACCATTTAGAACAGTATATACGTTAGACAGATACCAAAACAATACTACACCAATAAAACTATTGGCCCACTATTGATTAATTAAATAAGTGATATATATACCCCAATAAGTTGCAGTTCAGAAGAAAGCAGAACCGCGCTGAACAAGCCCACCATTGGGTGTTTACCGTGAATTCTTAATGTTTATCACGTATAATAAGCAAAACAGCATAACATAGAAGATATTGGATAAACCAACTAGTTCAGAAGAGCACAGCCAAGGGTAAGTGTATGGTTTAATATTAGCTGACTTAGCTGAAATGAATAAGTAATAAATATAAGTAAACAAATCACCGCAACTAGGCAAGGTAGGCCTAAGCCCTGACCAGTGACAATATTAAAGTAAGTTCTATGTGAACACCCAAGAGGCCGCGGAGATCACAACCAAACAATGTATAAATTAAATTAGAGTAAGGTTGATTAGCTTTGAGATAGAATTTTTTTGTTAACACGCAAAATTAAGTACCAACTATAGTATTAAATAAGGAGTAATTCCAAATCAAAGCAAAAGTTGTCATACCTACGGCGGAAAGTGTTGCAACTGTTAGCAACCCCAGCTTAATTGTTTTCATTAACCCGCAAGCAAAGTTCGATTTAAAATAAGGTGTATTAATGTTTCAGTAGCGCTAGCTGGTGTAAAGTAGAAAAAATAACAAATTTTAATATAATGTATACAACTAGGTGTACCCCCAGTGGGCTTGCCCCTTAATTACTTAGGTAATTATAAATACAAAAACAATTATATAATAGTTAGGACACATGAAATATATATAACTGAATTCGGTAAATCTAACGCTAGGGAGTACACTAAAACAGGTAATGGTATTGAGCTTAAGCAGTTGAAAACAACAGGTTTTTTTCTTAATGAAGAACCAGAACATAATTGCAACAAGTTATTTACACTAGCTAAGTGTAGTGTATAATTATGTAATTGAATTAATTATAATTAAGTCCAGTTTGTACACAAAAGCAATTAAGCAAAATAATCCCATACAAGTGAATACAATATGATGATATCACAAAGTAAACAAAGCAGTATAAACATTGGATAAAGTCCAATAGATACAAATAGTATAACTTAATATAATTAGAATATAAATATAGCCAGTGCCTTAAAATAAACAGCGCAGCAGATACAAGATAATGAGCAACGCAGAAGTAACACATAAGTTCAACGAGTGAATTTCAGTTGATTACCTATTTAATTACTCTTTGTTTTTTTTTCTCCCTCGTTTAATTCAGAGGCAGCACCATCCAGTACTCAAAAGCCAACAAATACCAGGAGAGGACCAGTTGAATTAAAGTTTCATTTTTTTTCACTTTTTTTTAAAACAATTTAAAAAGCTGTTATGAGTATCCAATGAGTCATTATTTATCACCTTTGCACAAACATAGCTAATCATTACAAGAAAGGTGAATGCAAGGCAGGAGGACCAGCCACATCAATGAGCAACAGAGGGGAACGGAAAATGGATCAAAAGTAAGTGATAAACAACTTTAGCAATAAATTTTTTGCAGTAATAGTCGCAAAAGAATTTGTGCTTCGGCCAAGCAGCTATATCACTAGGTAGATTTTTCCTAAGTTCATTAAACATCGGGCATTCAAATAAGCAGTGATCTGGAGTTTGAGTATTTTGGCATTGGCAACTGTCGTTTTTGTTATGAAACCTAGCCTGATAGCTCCCGAAGGAGCCATGGCCCGTAATGGCTTGATTGATAAGAAAGTCAGCGTTTAACCTATTGGTATTAACTATCTGAAATATATCGTACACTCTTCTTCCTTTATTACTCATATTCCACCTTTCCTGCCATTTCTTAATTTCCTGTTTTTTAAGTAAGGATCTTATTTTACTCTTAGTCCATTTATAGGTATAGCTGATTTCCCTTCATTCAGTTGCCTCTTTGGCCGTTAAATCTGCTTCCTCATTTTCCACAATACCGACATGTGCCTTTACCCAGTGAAAGTAGATTTTTATATTATTTCCTTTTATTTGTTTTTTTATGTCTTGAACTATATCTCCTTTATAGTTTAGAGAGTTAAGGGCCTCCAAAGCACTCCGAGAGTCGGTGTATATGTCGCTTTTATCAATGTTTTTAGAGATCACATAATTAATTGCTAATTGTATAGCCCTAAGCTCCGCTGTATATGAGTTGGCACAATCCAATCTCTCTCTGATCTTATCTATGATTAAATTATTTTTGTAAATCACCACTCCCGCTCCAGTCTTCTCATTTTTTTTGGACCCGTCAGTATAAATTTTTGTACTAGTCTTATTTTTTAAGTCGAAACTCCAGTCAAACCTGATGAGTTCTTCAATTTTCATTATTTTTTTTTCCCTGGTTGAGCAATTATTTTCATCGTATTTAGTACCATTGATATCAATTTCCTGTTTTTTATCGTATAGTTTATATAGACTGTTTGCCGTTTCAGCTTTTAAATATAAAGGTATGCAACCAGCTAGTACATTTAAAGCGTCAGTGGAAACCGTCTTGTAACATTTTGTCAGGAATAACAAAAATGGTCTCTGTATTTGCTGCAGTTTTCTTCTGTTTTTTTCCGTGTCCTTATACCATATTTCCGCAGCGTAAAGTAGAATTTTTTCTATGACAATTTCATAAATTTGTTTAGTGATGTCGGGTTTAATCCCCCAGGTTTTTTTTGAGATTCTGTTAAGTTTATAGAATAGCTTCAAAGCTTTTTCTCTTGTTTTCATAATATGATCTTCAAAGTTTATTTTTGTATCGATGTGGATGCCCAGATATTTAATATAATCGTGAAATTTTATTTTGTTAACACCCAGTTTAACAGTAGGTTTTCTGCTGATTTTGCCCCTACTCGGCACTATGGTGTAACTGCATTTATCTATGCTTATTTTAAGTTCGTTTTTATTTATCCAATCTTGGCAATAATTCAGTATGCCTGTAGTTGTGTCGCTAAATTTATAAATTACCGGAGATTTGTTTAGGATTAGTATATCATCAGCAAAGGCCTGGATTCTAGTACAGTACAACCTCCCAAATCCGGAAACCTCCCAAATCCGGAACGTTTTCATAAATGGCCAATATTACTTTTCCATTTTACCGATAGATGTCGCTACCAAAATGATCGGTGAATAGGAGTCCGATAGCGGAAGAATAAGAGGAAAGATGGTGCTCAGACGAAAATAAACCAATCACAGGCGTTAAAAATGTTAAAAATTTCGTTGCTAATTGTTTGGAGGTTTGTCATTGGTTAAATATATTTCAATACTTTACACTCCGCTACCGCACTCCTATGTGAACATAAGAGCGCTACCCTAAGTCATAACACTTTGCATTACTGTTCGTCAGCACGTGTTTTCTTTCTGGTTCCATTTGTATTTTAGATCATTTATTTAATTTTCATTTTTGCTTTAATAAGTAATTATTTTAGTGATTATGTCAGCTACAGTAGCAGGTAAAAAGAAAACATATTTCTTTCAATTGCGCAAAAAGTTGAGCTATTAAAAGAATATGGAAAAGGAACGCCAGTCCAGAATCTGTGCATGAATTATGCAATTGGAAAATCTACAGTGTATGATATCATCAAACAGAAAGAAAAAATTATGCAGTTTTACAGTGAAAGCGTCGCAAAAGTAGAAATGAAGAAGAGAAAATATTACGACCGCCAAATAATGTTGATTTGGACAACGTTTTGATCGAGTGGATTCGGCAGAAACGAAGTGAAAATATACCACTTACCGGCCATATGATTATAGAGCAGGCGAAAATGTTTCATGAAAAGATGGAAGTAGATTCTCCATGCAACTATTCGTCTGGATGGCTACATAAATTCCAAAAACGACACGGCATCTGCCAATTACGTATATGCGGAGAAAAAGCAAGCGCTGATGACGAAGCCAGTGCATCATTTGTAAATGAATTTTCAGAAAAAATACTTACAGAAAATATTTCCCATGAATTAATCTATAACGCCGATGAAACATCGTTGTTTTGGCATTATGTTCCCCGAAAAACATTGGCAACGGCAGAAGAAAAGAGTGCCACTGGATTAAAAGACATAAAAGAAAGATTGACTGTTTTAGCTTGTGCTAATGCCTCGGGAAGTCACAAATTAAAATTATTGGTTATCGGCAAAAGTAAAAAACCTCGATGCTTGAAAGGTATTACCGTATATCCCGTGATTTACCGAGCCAACAAAAGAGCTTGGATTACTAAAGATATCTTCCAAGAATGGTTTGACCATTATTTCGTACCCCAAGCTCGAGCCCATTGTGTCGCAAAAGGACTTCCCAGTGATTCAAAAATTATCTTAATTATAGATAATTGTTCTGCCCATCCTGATTCGGCAGTTCTAAATAAAGAAAATGTTGAAGTTAAATTTTTGCCACCGAATTGCACATCACTGATACAGCCTATGGATATGGGATTGTTGAATGGTTTGAAATGCCGGTATAAAAATGATTTTTTGCGAAAAATGTTAAACCACGTGAATGGTGGTAAAACTCTAAAAGATTTCGTTAAAGAATTTAATGTGAAGGACGCATTGTGGTGTATTGCAAATGCTTGGTCCACTGTAAATGCGGAACTTTTAAAAAATGCTTGGCATAACTTGTTGCCTACATTGGTTTTCGCCGATTATGACGATGATGACAGCAGCGCTTTTGAAGGCTTTCAAGAGTCTGGGAAAGAAGCTGAAATAGCAGAATTAGTAGAATGTGCAAAGAAAGGCAACATTAACTTGGATAAGTCGGACATACAGGAAGTTTTAGACATCGACGAAAATGTGCCGCTCGTGGCTTCTCTGAGCGAATCTGAAATTATTGATAGTGTGGTAAACAACAAAGGTTATGATGACAGCGATCATGAAAGTGATTCAGAATCCCTCGATAATGAAAAAATGTCAACGGAAGACCTGATAAAATCGTTAGATAAAACAATATTAGGCTTAGAACAGCGGAATTTTATCTCGGAACATGAAATTATGGCAGTATATCGAATTCGAGAAAAAATAATTTCTAATAAGCCAAAACTAAAGCAGCAAACATTGATTGAAATGTTTAAATTATAATCTAATTATATGTTCTCTATTCAGGTTTATTTAATAATTAAATCATTTTTTATGTTGTTGTTTTTTAAATGTGTTTATTTTTATTTTTTCCTAAAATTTTATAATGTTATTTAGAAACCTCTCAAATCCGGAAAATTCCCAAATCCGGAATTGCCGTGTCCTGAACGATTCCGGATTTGGGAGGTTGTACTGTATTATCATTTTCTACATAATCTGTTAAGAGGTCATTAATTATTATAAGCCAAAACAGAGGTCCTAGTGATGATTCTTGAGGGACTCCAATATTATAATCTATCAAGCCTTTATTAGTTATTATTTTTCTATCAGTGATATAATTTATAAGAATACCCAGGAAGTAGCCATTCAAATAGTGTTTTTTCAATTTATCTATAAGTATATTTTTTTTCACCGAGTTGAATGCATTCTGTATATCAATTGAGATGATGCAAGTATGATTATTGTTTCTCTTATTTTCGTAAATATTTTCCATTATGTTATCAAGAGCCTGTAAGGTTCCCATGCCTCTTCTGAATCCGTATTGATGTTTAGACAAGATGTTATTCGTTTCTAGATGTATAGTGAGTCGGTTTGTTAATATTTTGTCCAGAACTTTACCCATCACTGGTAATAGACATATGGGTCTATAGGATTTCATATTTTTTTAGATCCTTATTTTCCTTTGGGAAAAATATTACTATAGCTTTTTTCCAGTCTTTTGGGAAATACATTTCTGTTAAGCATCTATTAAAGAGGTTTTTGATAAGTTGTTTGTTACTATTGTAAATCTCTTTAACGATGCTTATCGTGAAGCCGTCGTGGCCTGGGGCTTTATCTTTGGCTATTCCCCCGATTATATAGTCTATTTCTTCTATGGTTATCTCCTGCATTTCTTCTTCTATTTTCTCACTGTTTATATTACTCTCAATCACTTGTTCGTATTCGAAATGAAATTTGACCAACGCTTCCTCAATGTCGTCCCCATTGTCCAATATAGTTCCATTATCAAGTTGTATACACTCTTGCATGTTTGTTTGTTTTTTGTATTGATTAGACCTTTGACTTTACCAAAGGTGTCCTTAATGGTTAGTTTGTCAATAAATTCATTAAACGATTTTCTTCTGGCTTTCTTGATGCTTTTCATGTAACTAGCCCTTTCTTTTTTATATTCGATTTTCAGTAGACTTCTTTTGGTTGGATCTTCTTCTTTTTGAGACCTTTTTGCGTAGGGCTCTTAATTTTTTTCTTTTAATTTCTAATTCGAGGTTCCACCATGGGGTATTTGTCTTAACATTCTTTCTGGTTTTTCTACTATGTTTTTTACATAATTGACTAGTAGTTGTATTTATCCTATGTATTATTTCATCAATAGTTAAGTCTTGCATTTCCTCATACAATTTTTTCATTTCTTTTTTTATGTTAACTCTAAATTCCATCCAGTGAAGTTGTTCTATCTTCCACCTGTGCCTTTTCTCGCCATTGCTATGTCTAACCTCTGGGACAACCTCAAAGTATATTGCGTTATGAAAACATTCTTCATCCATTAAATAATCTCTTATGTAAAAACATTCGTTTCAAATGAACTGCACCGTGTGAAGCTGCTTTCTTAAACGCAAAATCAGTTATTACTAGCAATCAAGTCCTTGTACCTTACAATCCAGATCTCCCAGTTACTTTAGCCACAGATGCCAGTCCCTTTGGACTCTCAGGGGTTCTGTCGCATACAATGCCTGATGGAACTGAAAGCCCTATCGCTTTCGCATCTAGAAGTCTGACTGCTGCTGAGAAAAATTATAGTCAACTTGATCGCGAGGCAACTGCAGTGGTGTGGGCTTGTAAAAAATTCTATGACTACATTTTTGGAAGGAAATTTACCTTAATTCTCGATAACAAAGCCATTTGCACCATCTTCTATCCTGAAAAAAGTTTCCCAGCCATGTCTGCATCAAGAATGCTTCGATATGCCCATTTTATTTTTATCTTTGATTACACAATTATACATAAAAAATCTGAGAAACATTTAAATGCAGATTACCTTTCCAGATATCCATTACCGATATCAATTAATCAAATTAATTGTATTGACGAATCACAAGCATACCAACAATTTATTATCAACTACATTTCAACAGAAACCTTAACGGCACAGAAAATTAAAGAAGAAACAGCTTGATCCAGAATTCAGAAAGATGAAATATGACATTGTTCTTGGAAACGTATTCGATCCTACCATAACTCTTCAAGATGGAATCCTGTTTAGAGGAAATCGAGTGATCGTCCCAAAATCTCTTCAACCAGAAATGCCCAATCAGCTACATTCAACACATATAGGCATAGTTAAGATGAAGGCTCTTTCTCGAAATTACTGCTATTGGAAGAACATCCATTCCGATATTGAGAATACGGTAAAGTTGCCGAGAATGTAGCAATATCAAAAAGAATCCAGCTAAGGCACCCCTCCATATTTGGGAATCACCAGAGAAAAACTGGCAAAGAATACATATTGACTATGCCGGCCCATTCATTGGACACTATTTTTTAATTGTTGTGGATGCACTTTCAAAATGGCCAGAAATATTTGCAACAAAGAAATCTCCAACTACTTCAAGCACTATTTTCTTCCTTGAAGAAATTTTCAGCCGACATGGACTACCCGAAATCCTAGTGTCCGATAATGCTTCAATTTTTAAATCCAAAGAGTTCAAGGATTATTGTAAAACTAATGGTATCCAACAACGTCTCATTGCACCAGGCTACCCAGCAGCTAATTGACAGGCAGAAAGATACGTCCAAATTCTTTAAAAAAATGAAATGTATGAAATTTTACCCAGGCACGCTTCATAGTAAGTTGTGTAAACTCCTTTTTCGATTCAGAATAACTCCACTCAACAATGGTCAAACTCCATCGGAACTGCTATTGGGGAGAAATTTATTATCAGAACTTGATCTAATTAAACCAACATCAAGATTGAAGAATAATGCCTCACAGCCAGATTTTAACAAAAGTTACAGGCTCGGAGAAAGGGTTCAATCTCGAAATTATATATCATCTAACAAATGGAGATATGGCACCGTCGTTGAGAAACTTGGACGACTTCATTACCTCATAGAGTTGGATGACGTATATGTGCTTAAACGGCACTTCAACTAGCTAAGATCCTGTCAAGTTGAAAAGGCATTAACCCCTTTATATTTTTCTTGTCCCAAGAGAGTTCACTTCTCGCTGCCAGCATCCAGTCCTTCAATCTCCAGTCGTCACAATGGTATTTCCTAGCAACAGCACGGCCAAGTTCCTACACATCAACCTCAAATGAATGTTACTTCCCGAAGTGTAAAACTCGATGATCCGAATTCTTTGCTCCAGTTACCCTCAAGTTCCACAGTACCACAAAAGAACAGTGTTAAAACAACATCTGACTCCATTACAGATCATCCAGTCCCATTGAGAAGATCAAATCGTCAACGAAAACCAGTCGTGAAGCTAAATCTCTAACAAAAAAAATCGATGTAATTTAATCTTTATTTCAATTTCCTTCACTAATTTACAATTTGTATATAGGTAAATATTTAACATTTTAAATAAGCATCGGAGAATTGTTATGTATTAACTACTGCAACTTCCACTACCACTATTTTCTACTTCCGTTTTCTACCCACTTTTGTGTTCGTTCTGTTCCTATTGTTGATGTCCTTCAATAAAACATATTGTTGATAATGTCGGTCATTCGTCTCCTCAATGATTTAACAAAATAATTACATCAATATCAAACAAATATTTAACATCTTCTCAATTTTCAAGCTTCAAGCCTTATACCTGTTCCAGGAAATTACATTTTGATGTATATAAAATGGGTTCTTCTCCTAGCTGTTGCTATTTTTGATAAAAACCTTAGTGAATATTGATTTTTCCCATTTATTACGCTTTTGCATAAAAGGGGCAGTTTTATCTAGTATGTCTGTGTGGAAATTGCTCTGCCATGTGTGCAGTAATTGTTTTGATGTGTTACATTTTGTCAGTGTGTAACTGAATGCTTACCTACAAGAAACTTTTTTTTTCAATATAAAAAGAAAGTACAGCTAAAATATGTCCTCAAGTATGATTTTCATAAGCTCAACATTTATTTCTGTTTGTTTCAGTATTGTAATATGTGGTCAATCCCAGTTTCCAGGACTTTACTTTTTTCTTCTTTTTTATATGCAAACAAAATTTAAGTGTTAGAAAAAGTCATGCCTTATCAAAAGCAGTTACTAATGTTAAATTTTGCAATGTACAAGCTTATTCCTCATCTGATATAATGTCCTATTTAATTAATCAAACTATAACTAAAATCAAATTTGGCTTAGCTATGGGTCTTGAAATTTCAGAAAGGACTATGAAATTGGTACAAACCATGTTTGTTTAACTGTTATATTTATAATGTGATTCAATCAACTGCTTGTTGACTGTTCTTTGTGTGTTTCTTCAGAAAATTCAAAAATATTTGTGAAATTGTATTTTTTTCTGCATGACTACAAAATTTAAGGTAGCTTGATATTTTGAATTTTTATCACCACAAATTGAATAAAATATAGTAACTTAACTATGCAGTACTACGTTACTTTATCTTTTTAAATGTTGCTCATTTGCACCTAGTATAAGGAATGAAATAAATATCTTAAAATTGTATATTTGCATAGCTATTATGAACCAAAATTAATGATAGTCGACGAAAACAAAGTACTATCAATTGTATTCCATTGTACTTAATTGTACTAATTTAATTGCGGATTAAATTACTAAAGTAGAAGGAATTAGGTAGTAAAATACTCAACTGTGTGGTAGTTTAGTATTTTAAGAGTTATGATTTATGTCACTCATGATTATTTGTCACTCTGTAAATTAAAATATTAAACTACAAAACTACAATGCAGCTGAGTATTTTGCGGCCCTATTCCTCACATAGAAAAAGATTAATACAGAAATTAATTACATTTAATTTTATTTGACTGTTATATTTATAATGTGATTCAGTCAACTGCTTCTTGATTTTGAAAAGAAAAGATACAACCTTTGTGCTCGAGAATAAACATTAACACTAACGTAAATAAAGCACGAATAGCAATAAGATGCAATTATTTTGTATACGGCCGTTTCGAACTTATTTTTTGTGCAAAATAATTGCATCTTATTACTATTTGTGCTTCATTTACGTTGGTTTTCCTGTTTATGCTTCTTGATTGTTCTGTGTGCTTCTTAAGAAAATTCTAAAATATTTGTGAAACTATATTTTTTTCTGCATGACTACAAAATTTAAGGTAACTTGAAATTTAAAATTTTTATCACTATGTGATAACTATTTTATCTCCACAAATTGAAAAAAAGATAGTAACTTAAGTATGCAATACTTTGAATACTTTATCTTTTAAACATTGCTTATTTGCACCTAGTGTAGGGAATGAAATTAATATCTTAAAATTGAATATTTGCAATGAACCAAAATCAGTGATAGTCGAAAAAACAAGGTACTATAAATTGTATTCCCTTGTACTTCAATTGAACTTGATTTAGCATTTTCTTCATTTACACATGGATGTGTTTAAAAGAGTGTAAATCTATAGATTTTCTTAAAAGGATATTGTCTCAACATTTAAAAGATCGAGCTAAATGAATTCTTATGCAGTGCTGTATTTATACTGAAGAAGTGTCTGTACTTGGTAATTTTTTTGGCTACTATTAATTGTGATGCATAATTTGAATATTATGAGCTCTAAATCTTAACTGAGAATACTTTATTAGGCATTTATCTATTACTAAAAGTTAGGTTTTTCTTAGTTACAATGTGACACACCACACGGTATGTTTTCTGGAAAACAGACAACTCACGGTTAGCAGTTAAAGTTAAAGTAGAAATAGTTTACACAGGCATAGATTTATACATCAACACTTCCCCTAAATCTATACCTGTCATCAAGAGAAAACATGAATACAAAATAAACAGTCATAAAAAAAACACTAAACAAAAAAGGATTAAGTTAGAGTCTTAATGTCAGACATGCCAAGACAGTCTCTAAGTTTCATGTAACGAAACTTTGGCAAGGGTTTTGTGAACAAATCAGCAACTTGTCTTTCACTTTCACAATATTGAACGTCTAACAGTCCATTCTGATATTTTTCTCTAACAAACTTAAAGCGAATATCTATGTGTTTTGTTCGACTGTGAAACTCGGGGTTTTTTATTAATCGAATAGCACTTTCACTGTCAATTTGTAGCACAGACCTATCAATTGAGGAGCATAAATAAAGCAAAATTCTATGTAACCGCACAGCTTCTTTTGATGCCTGACTTGCAGCAACAAATTCTGCTTCTGTAGTCGACAAAGCAATGCATGCTTGACGTTTACTGGCCCAGGTTATAGCTCCGCCACTGTACTTGAACAACATACCTGAAATAGACTTTCTACTTACTGGATCACCAGCAAAATCTGAATCACTGAAACATTCTAGTTTGTTGTTTGCACCTGATTTATACTTAATACCCCAACTAGAAGTTCCTTTTAAGTATTTCAATACTTTCTTCACTAAGCACCAATGGATTTTTAAGGGTTTATCCAAAACTTGAGATAATACACTTATGGCATATGCTGTGTCAGGTCTGGAAACTGTAGCTAAATAAATCAAACTTCCTACTGCTTTTCTATAAGGTGTTTGTTCATCAAGTTTTTCTGAGGTTTCTAAAGAGAGCACATTTTTGTCAATAGGAATGCAAACAGGATTTGCTGTAGACATATTAAAACAGTCCAAGACCTTCTTACAGTAATTTTCTTGATGTATAAAAATAGAACCATCACTTAAATATCGAATTTGTAAGCCCAAGAAATAATTAGCAGGCAAATTAATAATCACCTTACAGTGAAGTTTGCTGACATTTTTTCAAAGAACAGTTCTAGAAGTGTTTCATCTGTTGCAGCAACCAGTCTATCATCAACATAGAGGACCAAAAACAAGGATTTGTCCTTGTTTAAAAATAATCAAGGATCACTGTCCATCTGGTTTAAGTCACGGCTCTGAAGAAACTTTTTAAACTTTTCGTTCCAGCATCGAGGGGCTTGTTTCAGCCCATATGTGCTTTTCAATAGTTTGCAGACTCGTCCAGTTCCATCATCATACCCTTGAGGCTTCTTCATGTAAATTTCTTCTTGGAGCTCACCGTACAGAAATGCACTTTTGACATCAAACTGTGCTAATTTTAAATTCT
Organism: Dolomedes plantarius; assembly: GCA_907164885.2. Classification (NCBI taxonomy): domain Eukaryota; kingdom Metazoa; phylum Arthropoda; class Arachnida; order Araneae; family Dolomedidae; genus Dolomedes; species Dolomedes plantarius. Next base: position 79,642,307 of record OU015499.1, read on the forward strand.
CACTTGCAGACACACTAATTAAAGTTCTAACAGTGTCCCAGCGAACCACTGGACTAAAAGTTTCTTGAAAATCAGTCCCAAACTTTTGAGAGAAGCCCTTTGCAACAAGCCTGGCTTTGAATCGATCTACTTTGCCCTTAACATCTCGTTTGATTTTGAAGACCCATCGATTCTCAACTGCTTTTCTGTCTTCTGGCAAGTTTATTATCTCCCATGTGTTGTTTTCAGCTAAGGTTTATAGCTCTTCTTGCATTGCAATAGTCCAATTATCTTTGTCAGGAGAATTGAGTGCTTCATCAAATGTTGTTGGCTCATCTTCTGCAAACATAAAATAGTCACTAAATCTAGCAGGTTTTTGCATTTGAGATCTATCTCGCAAATTTAATCCACTTCCAACCGGATCAGTATTTTCTGTATCAGAAGCTTCTATGTTATTACTACCAATAACATTACTTTCTTCACATGTTGTTTCTGTCGAGCTTAAAGGAATCTTGTCTACAGACATTTTCTCACTCATAATTTCATTTCTGAAAACTACATCACGTGATAAAATAACCTCATTCTTTTCTGGTATAAAGACACGATAACCCTCTTTGTTTCCACAATATCCAACAAGATAACCTTTCTGTGCTTTCTTGTCAAATTTCTTTCTTCTTTGTTTTAGAATGTGAATAAAGCACTCAGTACCAAAAACTCTTAAATGATTTATAGCAGGTACTTCACTGAACCAAAATTCATATGGTGATTTTCCTTCTTCAGGAGTAGGACCTGTGCGATTTAATACATATGCAGCAGTATTGATAGCTTCACCACACAATCTTTCAGGTAATTCTTCAGCATGCAGCATAGATCTTGCAGCTTCGACTAAAATTCTATTTTCTCTCTCTATAGCACCATTCTACTCTGGGGTATAGGGCATAGATGCTCGATGATGTAAACCAGCTTTCTGCACTATGTCATCGACTTCCAAATTGTCAAATTCTTTTCCTCCATTTGTCAAAAATTCTTTTAAAGTATAACCAGCAGTTTTCATTTTAGCTAAAAATCTGGACAACATCATTTTAACTTCAGATTTTTCTTTCATCAAGTAGACAGTTCTGTATTTAGAATAATCATCTTTAAATGTCACAAAATACCGATTACCTCCTAAGGACTTTTCAGGCATTGGCCCACATACATCAGCATGAACTGGGTGGCCAGGGGAAGTAGGTCTATTCTGACGAGTGCCAAAGCTTAATCTGTGCATTTTCCCATACATACACGCATCACAGTATTCACTATCAAGCTTTACTTCTATACCTTTATGTTTTAAAAACTTTTGAACATGGCGTTTGTTTTGATGACCCATACGCTCATGCCATAATTGAAGACTCTCATTTTCAATTGACAAACAATCAGTTTCTGGTCTCAATACACGCATAAGAAGTCTGTATACTGTATGATGTCTAACCCTAACAGCAACAGTCTCACCACTACTATTTCTGAATTCACGAAGTTTGTTATCAGCATGTTCAGTTAGATCATTGTCCAATGCTGCACCTGATGAAAAAAGATTTTGGTCACTCTCAGGAACATACCAAACTTTAGTGAGATGACCTGGTTTCCATTTACTATTGACGAGCATCTCAATTTCAATTTCGCCAATTCCAATGGCAAACATTACTCTACCATCTCCGAGTCGTAAGGGTTTTGGAGAATCAAATTCTTTGTAGGATGAAAATTAACTAAGCTTTGAAGATATATGATGTGAAGCACCTGAATCAATAAGCCAATAATCTTTACTGTTATTTTCAGCAACTGTCATAAATTCTTGACCAGGATTTTGCCCAACTTTCTCAGCACCTTTTCCGTTTAGTGAATAACAGTTCTTTTTCAAGTGTCCTAGGCGGCCACAAGCATAGCATTTAATTTTCTTATTCTTAGAAAATTAAATGCTATTACCTTCTGAGAATTCACACCATTTTTATCCGAAAACTTTTTATCAGCAACATTATTTGGCTTTACTATAAATGCTACACTGTTAATTTCTGTAAAAGGTTTTCCCTTAATTTCTTCCAACCGTTGCTCATGTAGACGCAGTCTTTCAGTTAAGCCTGATATTGTTCTTTCTTTGAAAGGCACTGATTCCCAAGCATTTTTAAATTCCAAATATTCATTAGGTAATGTATTCAATAATCTATTCAAAAGCATAGACTGAGGGAGTTGCACGTTTTCAGTCTTTAAATCTTCTTGTAGCTCTTGCCAAATTCTTTGCAATTTAGACACATGAATAGCTATATTGTCCATTGGATCTTTGACATAATTAAATAGCTGGGAATATAATAAATCTAACCTCCTTTCATTCTTTTGCTCATAACAGAATGTAGAGCATCCCACATTTCTTTACCACTTTTGCAGGTAAGAATATGTTGCTTAGGTTCAGGTCTTACACTGGAGATTATAATGTACCGAGCGATCGCGTCCGCCTCTTCGTAAGCTTTCAATGAAGTTGCATATTGTTTACGCACAGCTTCCGTAGCATCCGCTTCCGGCACTTCGGGTTTCGTTTCACCCAAAACCAAGGGCATAGCTTTCTGTACAGTAAGTTGTAATTCTACATAGAATTTCCAACTTATCCAGTTCCTTTCGCCTTCTAATTTTACTATGAAGCTGAACTTATCCATGTTCCCGCTTGCAAAAAAGAAACACTGTTCTTAAACACTGTCCGAATAAGAACTTACGCCAGTTAGGCCTAACAGAATGCTGATCACGAAACGAAGTCCACGTTTAACAAAGTTCAAACTCTTAGCGTTACCATGCTGGGCCCATAACCACTTGAAGGTAATCAAGGATGACTAATAATACTTTATTAGACATTTATTCATTACTAAAAGTTAAAGTTTTTCTTAGTTACAACGTGACACACCCCACGGTGTGTTTTCTGGAAACAGACAACTCACGGTTAGCAGTTAAAGTTAAAGTAGAAGTAGTTTACACAGGCATAGATATATACATCAACAAATTAGCAGATAAATTGGATGCTTATGACAATTTGAGGACTACGTTGAAACGTGACATGGCATCAGTCAAGAAAAGGGTTTTTGCCTTTTCATGAAGGAAAAGGACAAAAGTGCTTTTCATTCATGTATTATGAGCAGTTATAAACATAAAATACACAAAACTACAAAAAATGACGCCCAAACTTGAGGCCGAATTAACGGTTCCTTGTAGACTTAAAAATTTCTTTCACGTAAAAGCAGAAGCATATATGAACACCCGTTCATTAGGAATCCTGACCAGAATTCGTTTTTGAACAACCTGTCCACATGGTTAACAGATATCGCCGGCCGTTGGTTTCCAATTTACGTATGCAGAAGCTTCTTCTTAAATGGAACCCAGGAGATGATTATTTACAAACATAGAAAAATTTAATGCATCCGAAGTTTTAGTTTTACTCATGAAAAACAAATGTGACGATTTTTAGTTAAATGCACCGCGCATCGAAATTGATTTAAACGACCGATTTTATTAATTTTAGATAGATTTCTTCTAGTGTTTTCTATTCAAGACTGTGTAAGTGTAAGTATCATACTTGAAGTGTATAGTATAGTGTTTAAGTTTCTCCGCTTGTGTTCTTTGTTTTGAATTCAACTCAAAAGTGTTAATTTTTTAAATTGAATGCAAAAGTGTTCTGGTTTCTGAAAAGAAAACGAAAGTGTTCCATTTTTTTAAAAAATAAAATCAAAAGGCTTCTTTTTTAAAAAATTGAAATCAAATCTGGCCTGTTTCTTGAATTGAAATCAAAACTGTTTATAAATTCTTATTTAGTGACAAAAGTACGCTTAGTACATTTATGTTAACGATTATTTTATTTAGCGAAAGATATGCTGTCTTAATTCGAAGTAGCACTTTTATTTTTCGCTTTGCTAGCAATAAGAGTGAAATTTAGCTCTGATTGTTTTGAAATAAAAGTATCCATCGATTTAATTTAAAGTGTTCTTTCTAGACATGCTGTTCTGTCTTATTTTGTATGAAGTGTTTGAAATGTGTCTTGAAATACTGAATATATTTGAAAAAGAAAAATTATTCTGAAAGTTTAGAATTACAGAGGTGTACAGGTTTTAAATAAATTTTAGTATTAGACACTTGTTAATTTTTCTGGAGGAGAAATTTATATAAATCATTTCAGTACTCTCTCAGTAAAACACAATGATCTCATTGCTTATCGCACGTTACTTTGGCTGCATATTAAAACACTTCTAATAAAATAATAAAAGCTAAATTAATTTTAAATAATTGAAAGACAAAAAGGCCAAAATTTATTGTGTCTCGACAAGAAGTCATAAAATATTAATTTATATATAATTATTCATACTAGGAAAAAATAGTTACATCTTAAAAATTATAATTAAATATTAGGCAAAAAAAAAACCAAATGTAACATTTCATAAAAACCCTTTCCCCCAGGGTAATAAGGTATAATTACAGGTTCTTTTACTTCAATCCCTTTGGAGGGAAAATTATCCAATGAAGGATCGTGGACATGACCGATATCGTATCGATATATATTTTAAAAAATTCAAAAGAAAAACGTCATAAAACACTAAATTCATTCCAAAAATAGAATTACGTGAGGTATTCACCATTAAATAAACACAGTCAAAGCTGAGTGTTAATTCGAATTTCAAGTACATTTTACCCACGGTGAGACAAAAATATTTCTTCGCGCCAAAGAAACCTGTATCATACGATAATAGAGCTAGTTACATCCCTGAATGGGTAGAGATACGAGTTTTTCATAGGGTCTCAAGCCATCTCTGTCATACCCTGCAGATGAAAAGATTTTTCTTTTTCAATTAACCTCTGCAGAAAATCTTTCTCACATAGTGTAATAAAAAAGTTTCTCTCATTTATGAGTAAACAGATGTATTTTTAAAGCACTGGAAAGAAAAACTTTTCTCTCACACAGTGAGGACGAAATATTTCTGGCCTGTGCGGTTACAAACATGATTTTTTAACGATCGAGATCAGAAAACGTTTTCTCACATACAATGCACCCCAAATCTGTTTCCCCCATGAATAAGGAGACGCGTTTCAAATTCCACCGAAAAGAAAATCTTTTTTCGCATACACTGCCTGCGAAAGGTTTCTCTCCCTTGTGGGTGCAGATATGTGTTTTTAAAAAACCCTGTCAAGAAAACCTTTTCTCACATACACTGCAGGAAAGTGGTTTCTATCCTGTGTAGGTGCAGAGATGTATTATTTAAATTATACTGTTCAGAAGACTTTTTCCCACATAGAGTGCAATCGAAAGGTTTCTCTAACGTGTAGGTACGGAGATGTCTTTTAAAATCAGACTGTAGAGAAAGCATTTTACGACATGCAAAACAGGTGAAAGGTTTCTCTCCTACGTGGGTACGGAGGAGCTTTTTCATATTACTGTTTAGAAAATATTTTCTCACATACAGTAAAGGCGAAAGTTTTCTCTCCTGTGTGGGTGTAAGGGTGAATTACTAAACAATTCTGTTCGGAAAATCTTTCATCACATACAGTGCAGTCGAAAGGTTTCCCTTCCGTGTGGGTACGCAGAAGTATTTCAAAATTACTCTGTTTAGAAAATCTTTTCTCACATACAGTTCAGGGTGAAAGGTTCCTCTCCCGTGTGAGTACGCAGATGTCTTTTAAAAGAACCCTGTACAGAAAACCTTTTCCCACATACAGTTCATGCAAAAGGTTTCTCGCATGTGTGGGCTCGGCGGTGATGTGTTAATAAAATATCCCGTCGAGAAAATCTTTTCTCACATACAGTGCAGGCGAAAGGTTTCTCTCCTGTGTGGGTGCGGAGATGTTTTACTAAATCACTGGGTTGGGAACACCTTTTCTCACATAAAGTGCAGGCGAAAGGTTTCTCTCCCGTGTGGATGCGGAGATGGGTTTTTAAATGACTACGTGTAGAAAATTTTTTCTCACATACATTGCAGGCGAAAGGTTTCTCACCTGTGTGGGTGAGGAGATGTGTACTTAAACTACCACGTTGACGAAATCTTTTCTCACACACTGTGCATGCGAAAGGTTTCTCTCCTGTGTGAGTGCGGAGATGTTTTACTAAAGAACCATGCTCAGAAAATCTTTTCTCACACGCAGTGCATGCGAAAGGTTTCTCTCCCGTGTGGATGCGGAGATGATTTTTTAATTCTCCTTGTGAAGAACACTTTTTTTCACATATAGTGCAGGCGAAAGGTTTCTCGCCTGTGTGAGTGCGGAGATGCATTTTTAAATGACTATGTGTATAACATCTTTTATCACAGACAGTGCAGGTGAAAGGTGTCTCCCCCGTGTGGATGCGGAGATGTCTTTTTAAAGTTAATGGTAAAGAAAACGATTTCTCACACACAGTGCATGCGAAAGGTTTCTCTCCCGTGTGGATGCGGAGATGTCTATAAAAATTGCCTGGTTGAGAAAACTTTTTCTCACACACAGTGCAGGCGAAAGGTTTCTCTCCCGTGTGGATGCGGAGATGTATTTTTAAATGACCATGATTAGAAAATCTTTTCCCACACACAGTGCAGTCCAAAGGTTTCTCTACCGTGTGGGTACGTTGATGTCTTTTAAAATCAGACTGATTTGAAAACATTTTACCACATACAGTGCAGGCGAAAGGTTCCTCTCCCATGTGGGTAGGGAGATGTGTTTTTAATTAACCCTCTCGACAAAACCTTTTCTCACATACTGTGCAATTGAAAATTTTCCCTCCATTATGAGTATGGAGATGTGTTTTTGAATGTCACTGTTCAGAAAATATCAGAACACTGATCAGAAAACTAACTGCCAGCAATTCCTTCAAATTCTAATTTTGTGGATATCACAAACACTTTAGTTTCGCATCTCACAATCTGCACCGGGCACCTGCAAAGAGAGAAGAAAAGAAATTGAATGATTTATTAACACTGTACCATCACGCTTTTTACGTATTTTTCACGCTAAATCAATAGTAATATAAAAGTGTGTGTGCTAGGTAATGAGATATCTATAAACTAAGATGTCATAAATTATGTTCTGGATTAATCAAATTATTGAGTATTTTAAATTTATTTTAATTAGGCCACGAGGTTTCTTAGCTATCCTTATTATTTTGTCCTGCTGGATCATAAGTTCGCACTGGGATTTCATATATTCCGGTTTGAAGGGATATACACCAAACTGCTATCGGCCCGATCAATAATGGATAAACAATATTAATATTTCCCCCCTTTATTCATTTTAGCTGTTCGTAATTTAGAATAATTTCCTCATTAATTATTCAGTTTAATGCTTCAAGAATTTCCAGAGATTAATATGTCATGCAAAAGTTCGGTTACCATCAGCTTAAACAGTTTATAAATCTAATATAATATATAAAATTATTTCAGGAATTAACACAGAATATGAGGCTTATTAGTTTGTTTAGGCATATTTCTTTAGATTGTAGTTTGTTGGCTACATATATTTTTCACCACGCTCTCCAAATTTTAATCTGGTATGTCGTGTATATAAAACATTAGATCTGACAATAGTATAAATTCTTCAAATTCCCCTCCATTCATCTACTGCATAATTCCTTTATGTGATTCTTCACATAATGTGAATCAAACATTTCAAAACAGTTATCTTTGGATCTCTTGTAGTCTATGAGAAGTACCTCAGGAATACACGGCTGATAAGGTCTTTTACAGATCGACACTGTAAATATTGCATTACGAGATTATAAACACGAAATAAACATGCTAAACAAAATAAAACCACACCGATACGATGCGATGTTCCTCATAAATTACTTCTGATAACAATTTTAAACTTACATACTAATAAATATTAATTCAGAACTTCTTAAAGATGATTTAACAATGTTATCTTTCCAACAATTTATTATTGTATTTCTTTTAAAATTCTGCAAGTGTTAAATAAAATATGCCGAATGAATGTGGGGTGTAACTTGAATCTTAACCAGTCACATACTAATTTGACACAGAGCGGTAATATACTAAAGAAACAATTTCTCAGCCATAAAAGAAAAATTACATATTTGTAATAAATTAAAAATTAGGCCCTCCATTCTAGAATTTAAATTCCCTTTCATAAATCCAATTCGCAGTAATCTCAATTTATCGCTACCAAAACCCTTAGTAACAGAACTTCCCATAAAACGCATGCCACGCATTTCGACACGTGTATACTTCTGGAGAAAGGAGTGGGTTCACATCGCGAGACCCGATTTTTTGCTGACCCTTCAAAATAACAGCCACATGTACCTCGCCTCTCGCGCGTAAGGTTGAAAGGTGATATAATTAGCTTCCGAGCACCTCGCATGCACTGATGTACCTCTGTCGCTCTAATAAAATGGTTCGGCCAGACTGCATCTAAATTTTATTTCCTTTCAGGCTGAGTCTAGCTCCAACCATGTGAATATGAGCTACTTTTCCTTTTGAGGTTATATTTTAAGGACATGATGTAATGGATATATTACATATATACACTTTAGTAGAAATATAACCACATTACATATCTTTTCAATTAAAATTTTGGCTAAAGTACGATACTCATACCGATGCGTGACGTATGGAATAAAAATTTCACCTCGGTAACCTCCGACTTAAGGCTGTTGTGTACTAACTCTATTGGATTCGCTCACCTCAATGTTGACGTACGGAGGAAATGTGCCAACTAATTACAGCTACATAAATACTGATAATTCAATAAAAATGGTATTTTCGTATAGCCTGAACTTTTCCCAGTATTGTAACAGAATTCATTTTATAAATTTCGTCTACCAAAGAAATTGATGCGCGTTTAAAACACACTATACCAGATTCCACCCCACCCCCCGGAGAAATTTCAATTTTAAAATATTACTTGC
>OU015499.1:79651278-79742810 GCA_907164885.2 Dolomedes plantarius
CATAAATAAATTTTTACGAAAATATCCTAATGTTGTTTATTAGGTACTTCTTCAATTTTCATACATATTGTTGAGTGTCAGGGCAAAGTTTTAAAACAATACGAAATAGTGTTTTTCAAAATTTCTCATCATAACTCCACTTTGTGAAGTTCGACAACTTTCCCCCGAACGGCACGAGATATGGAACAGTTTAATAATTATACGTATTGTATTAACATTTAGCTTCACTCGCAAAAAAATAGCGTTATACGGAGAAATCATATATATCATTTTCAACTCCTTATCAAAACTGTTCATACAATACAGATAAAAAATGACCTGTAAATTAAACTTACTTGAATACCTGTTTATTTTTCCAGCATCTAGATCAATGTTATTTCAGTCCGTGTTCCATTCTAAAAGCTGCGAAAGTTTCTTCAAGGTAACCAGTTTTTTTCTTTCTATTATTAAGATTACTTTCAATTTCTTTCAATTACTAGGAGAATCAGAAAGAGAATTGATTACAATAAACATGAACTACTTGTTTAAGCGATTGTTGCTGTTAGTGAGTTGAGTTTAGCTTCATGGTATAAATATTAAATATAAATATACACGAGCGTCTGTGTTGCCTAACGGCTCATTAAAATGCGCATGCTCAGAGACTTCTCGGAGCTATTTATTTCCGTGGCTATATTTTCCCTGAGCAGAGTCGTTGCGTCGTGGCAACCCCCGTATAAGGCAATCCCTCGCAGCAATGTCACAGCTCAACTCTTGCAGATTTCAATTCTTGTTTGGCGAGGAGTGGCAAAACATTGTATAATTTAACATGGCGTTCAATGACCATTCTTACAGCTTGGTGAATAAAATGCTGTCAGATTACGCAAAATCTTTAGATACGGTATCGAAACAAAGGTATGTTAGTAAATTAAACATTCAGGTACAACCCGGAAAGGTTTCTTCAGTATGTGACCCATATTTATTGACAGAGGAAGACTGGAGTTACGACACAAGGCGCTGGCCTGAAGTAACTTATCCCGATATCTATACATATCGTTACGAGGCCTGGGACAAACTTCTTTTGGGGGCCCCAAGAAATCTGATTAATCGAATATTTTTTTTTTTTTTTGTGGGGGGGGGGGGGCCTTTTTTCAGGAGATTATTTTGAATTTTGAAGTACGGTACAAGTTTCAGAATTTTCTTTCGGAGGAAATCTAAGAAATAATTTTTTTAAAAATTTTTGGGGGCCTGGGGAAAAGTGCCCCAGTGCCCCCCCCCCCGCCCTCTAGACGGCCCTGGCTCCAAACCTATTGGGAAGAAAGGGGTTTGAAGGCTGAAGGAATGAGGCAAACAAAAAATGGCTTTTACTTGTTCTCTCTATCATTATAATGGATTTTATTTCCCGCTTTTCCCACAAGAATTGAAAATATTACAAAGCAGGTACAATCAGAATGCTTTGAATACGGATTGTACGCCTGTCGTCCTTGGCACTTATTTCTAATGAAAGTGATCTCTCATCATCTTTGGACTTTTCACTTTTAATATACAATTTTGCTGCTCAGAAAGCAAGAAAAATTGCTTTATAACCAACAAATCCATACATGTAAGTATTTGTTTTTAACAATTTACACTTTCTAAATCGTGTAAATAATTTTTCCATTGTTTCATTATTCATACAAATTGATAAATTTTATATTTTAGTGAACCAATTGTAATTTCAAGTATAATTTTCTCCTATTGCCTTCCGAATTGTCATTTTGAACTTTGGATTCATGTATTTTGATGGGCCAAATCGTACAAAACCTCTTACCAGCTCAATGAGTTTTCATCATCCATATTAAATATCAAACATAAATAACAGTATGTAAATTATATCTTGAATAGCCACGTTTTACTTTCTGCCATGAACGAGAGACGGCCGAGCAGTGAACGACTTCCTGCTTCGAATCGTTGGCGCCGATTCTCGGCCGGGAATCTGCCGAGAATCGGACGTGTCACGGCGTAGTATAAACAGTTCCATTGAAAAACAGGGAGGAAATGATTACGACGACTCGTCGCGCGCTTGGATCGTTCCCGTTACGTTCCCTTCTCGTGCCTGTATAAATCGACCTTAATTCGGCGATCCAACCCGTCCCAGAGGTTCTCGATAGGTTCAGGTCTGGGCTCTGGGCAGGTCAGTCCATTCGGTTAACCCCATTGTCACCATACCGAATCCATGGTGGACCTCTCAACATGACAGCTGGCGTTGTCGTCCTGGTAGTAACATGGGTCCAACTCATAAAATTGCCACAACGTAGGAAGCCCGCTGTCATCCAAAATAGTACAGAAGGCGTCGGTGTTGAGCTTACCATGAATAGTGACCCAGTCACTCATACCTAGTCCATACAAGGAGATACACCCCCAGACCATAATTCCACCTCCGCCGAACTTTACTGTGGGCACAATACATTCTGACAGGAGGCGTTGTAAAGGCAGACGCCAGATCCAGACCCTGCCATCCGAACGGTAGAGGGTGAACCTTGATTCGTCGCTCAGGACGAACTTTTCCGGATCTACGGTCCACTTTCGACGTGCTTTGCACCCCATTAACCGAGCAGCGCGGTTGGACTTTGTGATCATAGACTTATGGGCGGCAGCACGACCATGAAAACCAAGCAAACGTGCTTCCTTACGGATGGTATTCCTCGAAACAACACTCCCGGATGAATGTTGAAACTCCTGGAGTATGTGGGCTATCGGTTGGGTGCGGTTGTTCCGAATTGCTCTGGACAGCACCTGTCGGTCTCTATCTTCTAGTTTCGCGAGTCTGCCGACTCGGGGCACATTCCGACAATCATCGCTCATCTTCCACTTCTGAATCACATAGGTCACTGTCGATTTTGGGTAATTCAGCTCGCTAGATATGTCCCTTAAGTATCGGTCATTTCTGTGATACCCGACGATTTTATTGACGTCCTTAAGACTTTACCAAATTTAGTCTTAACGAGCATAAAGCCAGGTGAACGTAATGAGGCAACAGCACTTAAGAAAAAGGTCGAGTCATTCGGCTTTGTGACATTACTGGTGATACAATGTAAAATATTACAGCAAGTTAACATTGCATCAAATCCTTACATTCAGAGGCATTAGACATTGCCACTGCTTGCGAGACTTTGGAAAATCCCCTCTTGGAAGTTACTCATTTAAGATAATCTTTTGGCGAAACAATAAAAGAGGCTACTGCCATTAGTGCAAAGTGAGGAATCGTGAGCCAGTTTCCTAACAGTAGAATCAGGAAAGTAAAGAAGCACTACGGTGAGCTTTGCGAAGACGAGATGTTAGTGGATAACAAAGAAAGATTTAGAGTGATAGAATTTTACCCAATGATTGAATTTATAATTTCCAAGCTGGACCGAAGATTTACAGGCATGAAGGCAGTAGTGAACACGTACAGAGTAGTACAACTCTCCTTCCTTGCTAATGCCTCTGATAACGACCTACAAAATGAAGCCAAGAAGTTTGTTGAGACTTTTTCAGATGATGTTTCGTCAATGTTTACTGCCCAGTTAGTAAGATCTGTTGAAAAGTAATCACACATTTTGGATATTAACCTTTCTATGCAACCCATAAGTCGCCAAGGCGCGCGCCAAACAGGGGCAAGCCAGAAGCTATCCCATGATTCCCTTCTTCCTTTTCACTTCTGTTTATGTAATTTTTGTTTTGTATCGTAGCAATGTAACGTTTGTTGTTTCGACCCGTAGTAGATTAAATAAATATATGTTTAATGTTCGCGTACCTGGAATTATTTAGTACCAAGACAGCTGCACCACCGAGACGGAGGTAAGCAATATATTTTTGCTATCTTCCCATCAATGACTATGAGACTATGAATTGCTAAATTCTGGTACTAAAGTTAAAATGGCTCAATCAGTGTTTGAAGATTCGACGCAGATGACTAAACTGAATTCCGAAAATTATGCGATTTGGAAATTCAAGATTGAAATGCTTTTGATGAGGGATGGGTTAGATCAGTGTGGTCCAACCTTTAGTTACCCGAGGGCCAATCAAATTTTTGTATAGGAATGTGAGGGCATAAATAACATTTTTCAAGCTTTCAAATTTTTTTAATGTGTTAATAATAAAACTAAGTAAATTATTATATATTTTAAAACAAACCTTTTTTTAACACGTAAACCTGATTCAGTTTCAAAACATTTATTCTTAACGTCACAAAAAAAATATAGGTTTTAAACAAACAACAAAGCTGAAACGTAATCAAATTACCCGTCCACTCGCAAAGAAACCTGTTCTTGAACTGAAGCTAGGAGCTGCTGGATGTTACTTATGCTCTTGGAAATGATGCGATTCACGCACCAGCTAGTCAGAAATGATAAAATCCACTTTTTACAATTGTTGAGCAATTTTTAATTTTTACACTTTTGGCCAGATTTTTGTCTCAAATACTCCACTGTGCGTCGCCTGGAGGCGGGGCCGATTCTCGTGCCGGACGTATTCGTGGAATGACAATTCTGATTGCTGGCAGACTTTTCGGGAACTTTCCTTTACCACCTGGTTCCTTCGTAACCAGTGGCGTAGCTAGAGGGGTGCGGTCCGCACCGGGCGGCACATATTTTGGGGCGGCATATTTTTATTTAGTATTAGTTGTAAAAAACCACATGTTCAATTCATAAGTTTACTATTCGATTTCTACGAATTATGAATTACTATATGATTTCGAATATTTTTCCTCATCGTCAAGTCAATGTAGGGTTGAAAATATTATCTCTAAAAATTTTGCTCGGATACAGACATCAATGGTGCCGATGTCGAGTAGAAGTTCTATGTACTACTCCGTGCTCGGTGTTTATTGAATGCTTAGTACCACCGTTACCATGGAGACGACGCGGCCTCCTTTATTACTGCCTAATTTAAATATGGCATCCAATGGTAAAAAAGTTCCCCACCTATAGTTTTCTCAATTACAATTATTTATTTATGTTTATTAATTTATAAAAACTATCAATTGATTGACTTAGAAAGGGCTTCAAGTTGGAGACCGCCCTGGGCGGCAAAAGTTCTAACTACGCCACTGTTCGTAACAGTACTGAATGAAAGTGAAAATCGAAGTAGGCATGCCACGGATTATAATGGTCGAAGAGAGAAGCTTCAATGTGGGCGTTACTTAAATTTTAAGTAATGGCGTTACATTTAAGTCTTACAATTTAAATCATTACATTTTAAGTTTTAAAAGCAGGGTAAAAATTTAAAATGCCTCTGCCTTCAATTTTAAATTTATAATGGTTGTGAAATAGGCAGGCTAAAGTAAACAAAATGTGTTATTATTGACTAAAGTAAGCTTTAAGAAAGTTGAATGATTGATCTTAATCTTTTAACCGAAAATTACTAACGATTAAATTCTAAAATTATTGTGCAAAGATCTACCTTGTGGAATTTAATGTTACGTGAATCAGATTACTAATAAATTGCCTGAAGTTAGTATATATATTTCAAACTAATAAATAGCTTCAGTTATATATATCTGTTTTTAAAAATTCATGATGATCTTATTCAATAAAAAATTCATGCTCTTCATAATTCCCGCGTGAATTATTATGGCTGTTTTATAATATGAAAGTTAGTTGTAACAATGCATAATGCATTGAAAACGTGAAATATTTCTTTTACTCAAGCAAGGAAGTTACATATTTTAAGGACATTTATTTAAATTCTTCATACAGTTTTTTTTTCTAATCTTATGTTTATTTTTGCTAAGTTTTGTTATCCTAAATTTTCAGATGTTATTTAATGTATTCCTTGACTTTAAACAGAAGGATGATAAACAAAGATTATACATAACTTACAGCATGCTGTTATGCACATGAACATAATATATATAAATATCTATATATTTAAGTTGCTAAGCCGACTTTTTGGACAGTCCGTGAGAGAAAACTGCTGCATCAATTTACTTCATTTTGGTCTTAAACGAAAGATTGTAATCTGTATATTTGTCAAATTTGGTTTTTGTAACCGCAATTTCTATCAATTAGCGATAATTTTCAATTAAAAAACTGATTTTTGCGCATGCTCAGTGGCATGTTTAACTCTGGCTTTAGAAACTCACTGTTTCTGCGCACGCTCAGTGACATGCTTTAATGATAAATACGTTTATTCCGAGGAGTCTCTCTAGATCTCTCTCTGCCATTTTTATTTTATGATAATTATGTTTGTAAAATATAAGATTAAACCTCATGGAAATCGTTTATTTAGCGCTGTTTAATTAGTGATAATCTACAATTAAATAAAATTGCTTTCTGCGCATGCCCAGTGACATTTTAAAATCTGGCTTTAGATACTCACTAAACTCGAGGCCGCTTAAACACATTAATTTGTTTCTGCGCATTGATTTTCAACATTTGGTAATGATGTGTTGAGTATAATTTGCGTAATAGTAAATTTATTTTCTATCTAGCCGTCATGTTTTGACGGGTACCAACTAGTCTTGTTTAAGTTTATAAGTGATAAGAAATGTCTGAAAAAATTAACATTTTTACTGTATAACTGTGTTAATAGATATAAAAATATCAAATGTATAATTAGCTTTTTATATTGTTGATCCTTTTGTATGTCAAAGTTACTTAAAATGTCTAAAACCTTTTAAATATGATAGAAGAAAAACATGTGTGCTGCTTCATTTGCTGCTTTCTTGTATGAAGAGAGTGATAGGCTAGAGAGTATACCCCGAAGAGTTTTTCGAGATAGGAAAGACGCTTTTGCTCTAAGTGAGAGAGAATTTATTTAGTATTTTAGGCTGATTAAACAGTCCACAATACAAGTGGTAGAGAGAATAAAAAACTATGTTGCCGACTGCAAGATTATCACCTCATATAAGGGTAAATACATTTTCTTCTTTTGTTTGTATTATTATTCTTAATGCTAATGTCTTTAATTACAAGGAAAACATTTTATTTCATTCTTTAGTGTGACGTAACGGTATTCTTAAGAGCTGTTTAGTTCTTTGCACAGTTAATAGATTAATTTTAAAAGGAAATTTTTTTACTCAAAGAGAATATTTGAATTCATGTCTTCAGTATTTAAAATCCTCCAAATTATATGAGGAAAATAAAATTAATTGTTGAATTGGGTAGGAAAATCCTTAACATTAATGATAGGTGCCATTATACTAAAATGTGAGATATTGACAAAAATGATTTGTAAATTGAGTGGTTAACTATGACATGATAGATAAATAGATTAGTCAAAATACAAATATTTACATTATATTTGGAGCAGTGTTACTGAAATAAACTGTTTCTGTTTATTTTAAATTATGTGCTAAAATTTCAAGAATTTCATTTATTCTCTAGCTTTTCTCTTTATTAATTTTCGTGTAATATTGAGTTCTCATATTGTCATTGTATTGGTTATGTTTTTAATATAGAGAATATTTTATTTTACACTTCTTACTCTGTTATTGTGTCATTCATTAAGGTTTTAGCTGTCCTACGATTTTGTGCCACTGGCAGCTACCAACAGTCAATTGGAAATGTTTCTTGGACTCAGACAAAAGAATGTTAGCCCGTGCATTCAATCAGTAGGCCATGCAATAATGACATCAATGATGGGAGAATTTGTTAAGTTTCCTGATGTTCAAAAGCAGCATGAAATTAAGAGGTTTTACTCTTCATATGGACTCCAAGGAATTGTTACATATTTTAAAGTTTATAATTGATAAATGTCTGGAAAAGTTAACATTTGATTGTATAACTTTGCTAATAGATATAAAAATATCAAATGTATAATTTGCTTTTTATGTTGTTGATCCTTTTGTGAGTTAAAGTTGCTTAAAATGTCTAAAACCTTTTAAATATGCTATGGTTGTGAAGTTTAAAATTGTAATCACTATTTTCTTCCCATATTGTAATATTGATTACCATCTTATGCTTCTTCACTTTGAATCTTGCTGGCAATTTCATGACTAAAGAAAGCTGTAGGATGAAATACTTTAAGAGTTACTGTATGATGTTAATAGATTATATCATGTTAAAAGTTTTAAGAAACGTGTGTTGAACTATGAACATGCTTAACAGGGATTATAGTAAAATTTATGTCCTCTATTTTGCTTTTTTATTCTTATTTAACCAACCAATGTCAGGTTATAGGAGAATTAATATCCCTGTGTAAATTTTCTTTCAATAAGGCAAGCTTTCATTTTTTTTCCATTGAAAATTTTGTATCTAGTAAAAGCTTACAAATAATTAGTATGTTGATTACATTTCCCTGTTGCTGTAGTAGTTTTAAATACATAATATTTAGATTGTATATTGTTGTTATAAATGGCAATATTTTTGGAACTAAATCCATACAAATTATATACTGCTGATACTGCTGGCCATTCATTTAAGGGGGTACCGTATAGGTAGCTAGCATTACCCCCTATTTTTATGTAATATCAGTTTTCTTGATCTTATTTAAGGAGAACAATGAACATTTTGCACATTTTTAGCTTTAATTTATGTATTTGAACATAAATGCACACAGATTTCTATATTTTCTGTTTTTAATATCTAAAGAGAATAAATAAATTATTAAAAATTAATGTTAGTCTATGTAATATTATATCTTAATTTATTACATCAAGTTAAAGACACAGGTTTTAATCAAGGGGATAGATACTACTTATTCCACTGGCTTTCTCAACATGAAGTTAGTCGTATAATAGAAGTTAATTTGATTGAAATTTATTAGAGCTTTTCTTCTGTATCACTTGAAAAGGATCATCTGGAGAGATGACCTCTGGATAAAAGTAATTGCAAGGAGAATCTTTCTTTAAAAAAAAGAATTATAGATTCTTAAAGTTCTAATGAAAATTTGTTATTTTTATTTAGCTTCCCCAGCATTTAACCTAAATACTACGGATCCCCCTTAGAAAGTCCATCACAGTCCATTGGTCAGATATAATTTAATATCAATCTTTCATCCTATTCTGTATAAATGCGCACTTATGTATAAAACTCTAATTAAGCAAATGTGTAACGAAATAATTCAAATTGCTGTTTTTCTGCAGTCACTTGTATTCTTTTCCGAGACATAGCGCTTTATTGTTCCCATAGTAACGATATAGAAATTAAAGAAAAATAAAGCAATGTATTGGCTTATCGTTTCTCGTTATCAGAAAAAACGTAGTAGCTTGTGGGCGGTGCTTATCCAGAATTCGACCTCTAAAAGCTTTCTCAGTGCGTTCGGAAAAGGTACCTGAGACTACCAATTTTGCTCGCAAGCGAGAACAGCCTTCGAGGTGAACTACATCTCGGAGGGGGAGAATCTCGACATCGAATGCTTTTCGAAGGGGCTGAGACTAGGCCCATAAATCTCGCTTGGCTTTTCCAGTTTCTATCACTATTGCTATATGATCTTCAAATCTCCTTTACGACCAGTCAGCTTAAATCCAATTGGATAGTAATAGACTTACTGTATTAGCATATGTTCTAAGAACTTTATAAACTGCTTAAATTTATTTTAAAATCTTCCTGCTCTAAAATCATTTCAGTTAGTGCAAGCAAATATTCAACCATTTACACCGAACTTCAACCACAGCTCATTTGAAATAGGTTCCGAAAATGTTCATTTTTTTAAAATTGAAATTAAAAGTGTTATGTGTTTTGAATTGAGTTCAAAAGAGTGAATTTTTCATAATTGAAATCAAAAGTGTTCTGAATCGAAAAATGAAATTTCATTTCAGGGAGATAAAAAATTGTAATCAAAAGTGTTCTTTGTTCTGAATTGAAATCAAAAGTGTTCATTTTTTAAAAATTGATATAAAAAGTTTTCTGTGTTTTGAATTAAAATCAAAGGTCTTTATCAATTCCAATATAATAACAAAAGTACTCGTATTACACTTAGGTTTGTGGTTATTTTATTTAGTGAAAGATATGCTGTCTAAATCGAAGTAGCACTTTTATTTTTCGCTTTCCTAGCAATAAAATAGAAATTTAGTTCTGATTGTTTTGAAAAAGAATTATCGATCGATTTAATTTAAAGTGTTATTTCTTGACATACTGTTCGGATTTATTTTGTATTATTTTTGTTCGGATTTATTAAGTGTTTGAAATGTATCTTGAATTACTGAATATATTTTTAAAAAAAAGAGAAATTATTCTGAAAATTTAGAATTACACAGGTGTAAAAAGTTTAAAGAAATATTGGTATTACACACTTGTTAATTTTTCTAGAAAACAATTGATTGTTCTAAACTCTCTTGGATAAAATACATTAATTTTGTTAAACAATTGTAAAATTCAAACATTCCAAAAATGGACTTCCTTCTCCAACCGAAAAAGGAAGATTTGAGGATTTTGGGTGAAGAAATAGGTTTGCTCGTGGACCAGGGTCTTCAAATTTTACAAATCACCCAACAAATACTGAAGTCGCTTCAGTATAAAGAAGACACTGTGAAATCTCTGTTGTCGAACACTGTCGATGAACGAAAGACAAGCGAAAAGGAAAAAAAGAGAGCCATAGACCATGCAAAACTCGATAAAATAAGAGAATATGAACTTGAGAAGTTGAGTCTCGAAGTACAGAAGAAATTCATCGAAAACGGAATTTCACATACGACGGATGATGACATCCCGAAATATGAACTGATGAAACTTATCCCAAGTTTCGATCCTGCAGAAGGAGATATTGCATTATATCTGAATCTTTTCGAAAGAAGTCAAAGTTCCTGAAATTGCCAAAGTGGGTTGCCTTCCTAATTGGAGTAATACACGCAGAAGTTGCTAAGCTTATTTCCAGAGAATCAGAAGAAAAATCGAATTATTAGCACGTCAAAACCATACTTCTGAAACGCTATAATACGAGTGCTGAGAAATCCGGCCAATTGTTCGATACGCACAGTCTCTTGAAGGGACATATAGAGATATTTACTTCGAGCTACGCATTGCCGTGGCGACCATAACAGGCGCCCGGGCCACGATACCTTCTTGGCGCCTCCCCCCGAAAAACATACAGTAATATAATATATAGAATTAGTTAAAAAGATAGACCATTATGCGCCCCTCTGCGAGTGGCGCTCGGGGTATGATAGACCCCCTTGCCCCTCCCTCGCTACTCCACTAGAGCTACAAGACTATTTTGAAGGATGGAGGCGTTAAACGTCATGACATTTCAAGACTTCAAATCCCTTATTATAGCACATCAAATTAAGAAGAAAATGCAGACGTCAAGAATCCTTTTATCGACGGAGGGGAATTCACCCGAAGAATTAGCAGATAAGATGGATGCTTATGATAATTTGAGGACTACGTTGAAACGTGACATGCGTGTCAAGAAAAGGGTTTTTGCCTTTTCATGAAGGAAAAGGACAAAAGTGCTTTTCCTTCATGTATTATGAGCAGTTATAAACGTAAAATACCCAAAACTACAAAAAATGACGCCCAAACTTGAGGCCGAATTTACGGTTCCCTGTAGACTCGAAAATTTCTTTTACGTAAAACCAGAAGCATATATGAACACCCGTTCATTAGGAATCCTGACCAGAATTCGTTTTTGAACAACCTGTCCACATGGTTAACAGATATCGCCGGCCGTTGGTTTCCAATTTACGTATACAGAAGCTTCTTAAATGGAACCCAGGAGATGCTTATTTACAAACATAGAAAAATTTAATGCATCCGAAGTTTTAGTTTTACTCATGAAAAACAAATGTGACGATTTTTAGTTAAATGCACCGCGCATCGAAATTGATTTAAACGACCGATTTTATTAATTTTAGATAGATTTCTTGTAGTGTTTTGTATTCAAGACTATGTAAGTATCATACTTGAAGTGTATAGTATAGTCTTTAAATTTTGTCTGCTTGTGTTCATTGTTTTGAATTAAATTCAAAAGTGCTATTTTTTAAAATTGAAAGCAAAGTGTTCTGGGCTCTGAAATGAAACCGAAAGTGTTCCATTTTTTTAAAAATTGATATCAAAAGTCTTCTTTTTTAAAAAATCTGAAATCAAATCTGTTCTGTTTCTTGAATTGAAATCAAAACTGTTCATCAATTCTTATTTAGTGACAAAAGTACGCTTAGTACATTTACGTTTACGATTATTTTATT
The DNA here is from genome assembly GCA_907164885.2 of Dolomedes plantarius. NCBI lineage: Eukaryota > Metazoa > Arthropoda > Arachnida > Araneae > Dolomedidae > Dolomedes > Dolomedes plantarius. The sequence continues at coordinate 79,663,340 of OU015499.1, forward strand.
TAGTGAAAGATATGTCTAAATCGAAGTAGCACTTTTATTTTTCGCTTTGCTAGCAATAAAAGTGAAATTTAGCTGATTGTTTTGAAATAGAATTATCCATCGATTTAATTTAAATTGTTATTTCTAGACATGCTGTTCTGTCTTATTTGAATTAAGTGTTTGAAATGTATATTGAATTACTGAATATATTTGAAAATCAAAAATTATTCTGAAAGTGTAGAATTACAGAGGTGTACAGGTTTTAAATAAATTTTAGTATTAGACACTTGTTAATTTTTCTGGAGGAGAAATTTATATAAATCATTTGAGTACTCTCTCAGTAAAACACAATGATCTCATTGCTTATCACACGTTACTTTGGCTGCATATTAAAACACTTCTAATAAAATAATAAAAGCTAAATTAATTTAAAATAATTGAAAGACAAAAAGCCAACATTTATGTCTCGACAAGTAGCCATAAAATATTAATTTATACATAATTATTCATACTAGAAAAAACAATTACATCTTAAAAATTATAATTAAATATTAGGCAAAAACAAAAACCAATTGTGACATTTCATGAAACCCTTTCCTCCAGGGAAAACAGGTATAATTACAGGTTCTTTTACTTCAATCCCTTTGGTGGGTAAATTATCCCATCAAGGATCGTGTTCATGACCGATATCGTATGATATATTTTTTAAAAAATTCAAAAAAAAAAGTCATAAAACACTAAATTCATTCCAAAAATAGAATTACGTGAGGTATTCGCCATCAAATAAACATCATCAAAGCTGAGTATTAATTCGAATTTCAAGTACATTTTACCCACGGTGAGACAAAAATATTTCTTCGCGCCAAAGAATCCTGTATCATACGATAATAGAGAGCTAGTTACATTCCTGAATGGGTAGAGATATGAGTTTTTCATAGGTTCTCAAGCCATCTCTGTCATACCCCGCAGATGAAGAGGTTTTTCTTTTTGAATTAACCTCTGCAGAACATCTTTTCTCACATAGTGTAATAAAAAGGTTTTTCTTTTGTATGAGTAAACAGATGTGTTTTTAAAGCACTGGAAAGAAAAACTTTCCTCTCACACAGTGAGGACGAAAGATTTCTCTTCTGTGCGGGTACAAACATTATTTTTTAACGATCGAGTTCAGAAAACTTTTTCTCACATACAATGCACTCCAAATCTCTTTCCCCGTGAATAAGGAGAAGCGTTTCAAATTCCACCGAAAAGAAAATCTTTTTTCGCATACACTGCATGCGAAAGGCTTCTCTCCCGTGTGGGTGCACTACATGGAAAGCAGGTGAAAGGTTTCTCTCCCGTGTGGGTGCACTACATGGAAAGCAGGTGAAATGTTTCTCTCCTATGTGGGTACGGAGAAGCTTTTTCATATTACTGTTTAGAAAATCTTTTCTCATACAATTCAGGCGAAAGGTTTCTCTCCTGTGTGGGTGCAGGGGTGAATTACTAAACAATTCTGTTGGGAAAATCTTTTCTCACATACAGTGCAGGCGAAAGGTTTCTCTCCCGTGTGGGTATGCAGATGTCTTTTAGAATCAGACTATACAGAAACATTTTAACACATGCAAAGCAGACGAAAGGTTTCCTGTGTGGGTACGGATATGTCTTTTAAAATAAGACTGTAGAGAAAACATTTTACCATATGTAAAGCAGGTGAAAGGTTTCTCTCTCCTGTGTGGGTGCGGAGATGAATTACTAAACCATTCTGTTGGGAAAATGTTTTCTCACATAAAGTGCAGGCGAAAGGTTTCTCTCCCGTATGAGTGCGGAGATAAATTACTAAACTAGCCTGTAGGGAAAATCTTTTCTCACATACAGTGCAGTCGAAAGGTTTCTCTCCCGTGTGGGTACGGAGATGTCTTTTAAAACTAGACTGTACATAAAACATTTTACCACATAGAAAGCAGATGAATGGTTTCTCTCCCGTGTGGGTACGGATGTCTTTTTAAGTTACTCTGTCTACAAAATCTTTTCTCACATACAGTGCAGGCGAAAGATTTCTCTCCTGTGTAGGTGCGGAGATGAATTACTAAACGAATCTTTTGGGAAAATCTTTTCTCACATAAAGTTTAGGCGAAAGGTTTCTCACTTGTGTGGACGTGGCGATGCTTTCCTAAACTACCCTTATGAGAAAATCTTTTCTCACATACAGTGCACGCGAAAGGTTTATCTCCCGTATGGATGCGGAGATGACTTTCTAAACTAGCCTGTAGGGAAAATCTTTTGTCACATACAGTGCAGGCGAAAGGTTTCTCAGAGTGGGTGAGGAGATGTGTTCTTAAATGACCATGTACAGAAAATCTTTTCTCACACACAGTGCATGGGAAAGGTTTCTCTCCCGTGTGGGTACGCAGATGTATTTTTAAAGAGCTCTGTACAGAAAACCTTTTCCCACATACAGTGCATGCAAAAGGTTTCTCGCCTGTGTGGGTGAGGAGATGACTTACTAAGCAATTGTGTTGAGAAAATCTTTTGTCACATACAGTGCAGGCGAAAGGTTTCTCTCCTGTGTGGGTGCGGAGATGTTTTACTAAACCATTGTGTTGGGAAAATCTTTTCTCACAAAAAGTGCAGGCGAAAGGTTTCTCTCCCGTGTGGATGCGGAGATGTGTTTTTAAATGACTAGGTGTAGTAAATTTTTTCTCGCATATATTACAGGCAAAAGGTTTCTCGCCTGTGTGGGTGAAGAGATGTGTTGTTAAACTACCACGTTGACGAAATCTTTTCTCACACAGAGTGCATGCGAAAGGTTTCTCCCCCGTGTGGACCCGAAGATGTGTTTTTAAAGAATTCTGTCCATAAAATCTTTTCCCACATACAGTGCATGCAAAAGGTTTCTCTCCTGTGTGGGTGCGGAGGTGTTTTTGTAAATTTCCTGGTGAAGAAAACTTTTTCCCACACACAGTGCATGCGAAATGTTTCTCTACCGAGTAGATGCGCAGATGTTGTTTTAAATTTCCTGGTGAAGAAAACTTTTTCCCACACACAGTGCATGCGAAAGGTTTCTGTACCGAGTGGATGCGGAGATGTTGTTTTAAATTACGATCTTTAGAAAACCTTTTTCCACACACAGTGCAGTCCAAAGGTTTCTCCCCCGTGTGGATGCGGAGATGTTTTTCTAAATTTCCTGGTGAACAAAACTTTTTCCCACACACAGTGCATGCGAAAGGCGTCTCTACCGAGTGGATGCGGAGATGTATTTTTAAATTACCATCTTTAGAAAATGTTTTTCCACACACAGTGCACTCGAGAGGTTTCCCTCTCATGTCGGTACGTTGATGTCTTTTAAAATCAGACTGATTTGAAAACATTTTACCACATACAGTGCAGGCGAAAGGTTCCTCTCCTATGTGGATACGGAGATGTTTTTAATTAACCCTCTCGAGAAAATGTTCTCTCACGTACTGTGCAAGTGAAAGTTTTCCCTCGACTATGAGTATGGAGAAGTGTTTTAGAATGTCACTGTTCAGAAAACTGTAACTGCCAGCAATTCCTTCAAATTCTAATTTTGTGGATATCACAAACACTTTAGCTTCGTATCTCACAATCTGCACCGGGCACCTGCAAAGAGAGGAGAAAGAAATTGAATGAGATCTATTAACACTGTGCCATCACGCTTTTTTCGTATTTTTCACGTGAAATCAATAGTAATATATAAAAGTGTGTGTGCTAGGGAATGAGATATCTATAAACTAAGATGTCATAAATTATGTTCTGGATTAATCAAATTATTGAGTATTTTAAATTTATTATAATTAGGCCACGAGGTTTCTTAGCTACCCTTATTATTTTGTCCTGGTAGATCATAAGTTCGCGCTGGGATTTCATATATTCCGGTTTGAAGGGATATACACCAAACTGCTATCGGCCCGATCAATAATGGATAAACAATTTTAATATTTCTCCCCCTTTATTCCTTTTAGCTGTTCGTAATTTAGAATAATTTCCTCATTTATTATTCAGTTTAATGCTTCCAGAATTTCCAGAGATTAACATCTTATGGAAAAGTTCGGTTACCATCAGCTTAAACAGTTTATAAACCTAATATAATATATAAAATTATTTCAGGAATTAACACAGAATATGAGGCTTATTGGTTTGTTTAGGCATATTTCTTTAGATTGTAGTTTGTTGGCTACATATATTTTTCACCACGCTCTCCATATTTTAATCTGGTATGTCGTGTATATAAAACATTAGAACTGACAATATTATAAATTCTTCAAATTCCCTTCCGTTCATCTACTGCATGCCTTTATGTGATTCTTCACATAATGTGAATCAAACATTTCAAAACAGTTATCTTTGGATCTCTTGTAGTCTATGAGAAGTACCTCAGGAATACACGGCTGATAAGGTCTTCTACAGATCGACAGTTTGTAAATATTGCATTACGAGATTATAAACACGAAATAAAGATGCTAAACAAAATAAATCCACACCGGTACGATGCGATGTTCCTCAAAAATTACTTCTGATAACAATTTTACACTTACATACTCAGAAATATTAATTCAGAATTGCTTAAAGATGATTTAACAATGTTACCTCTCCAAAAATTTATTATTGTATTTCTTTTAAAATTCTGCAGGTGTTAAATAAAATATGCCGAATGGATGTGGGGTGTAACTTGAATCTTAACCAGTTACATACTGATTTGACACAGAGCGGTAATATACTAAAACAATTTCTCAGCCATAAAAGAAAAATTACATATTTGTAATAAATTAAAAATTAGGCCCTCCATTCTAGCATTTAAATTCCCTTTCCTAAATTCAATCCGCAGTAATCTCAATTTATCGTTACCACAACCCTTAGCAACAGATCTTCCCATAAAACGCATGCCACGCATTTCGACACGTGTATACTTCTGGAGAAAGGAGTGGGTTCACATCGCGAGACCTAATTTTTTGCTGACTCTTCAAAATAACAGCCAGATGTACCTCGCCTCTCGCGCGTAAGGTTGAAAGGTGATATTATTAGCTTCCGAGCATCTGACATGCACGGATGTACCTCTGTCGCTCTAATAAAACGGTTCGGCCAGACAGTATCTAAATTTTAATTCCTTTCAGGCTGAGTCTAGCTCCAGCAATGCAAATATGAGCCAATACACCAATAGTACATCGTATTTACATTTAAATCAATATATACACAAGCTAAAATATACAAATTTAAACAGTAAGCAAGGCAATTAAAGCCACTTTCTTTAACCCATTATACGACGGTTTCTACTTAATGTAACAACGTTTCAGAATAATACCTTAAATATGTACTATACACAGTAGATACTTAGAACAGCTATTATACACAAAAATATACACACAAATTAAGGCATAAAAATTCAATTCACAAATAAACAACAAAAATAAGTTCTGTGAATGGATATCAGTCCATTGTTTACAAATATTAGGTACCAAAAAAAACATATCAAAAATGCAAACAAAAAGAAAACAAAAAACAGCAACCGCACCGACAACCAGCCTGCGCTAACGTCCGGACCCGCCGCCCCGATAATCCGTTCTTGCTATTAACTTACCAACTTCCATAGAATGGCAAAAGCAACTCTCATCTGTAGGACGATGGAAGGTGTTTATACTAAGTCCCATCCTTGCATTATATTTCTTACAATTAATACATACAATATCGCCCGAGCATTCCTCTTCACCTTTGTGGGTATCTTTCCCACATGTCCTGCATATCTCCTCATTTTTATAGTACTTTGCCATGTGACCACATGAACAGCATTTATAGCAGATCAAAGGTTTTAAATGTTCCCGCCAACTATACATCTGCCAGTCCAACTTAATCTTTATCCTTCTTTCCATCTTTTGAAATATATCTCCTTTAATGCTAATCACCCAGTTTTCTCCATAATTTTTCCAATTTCCTTTTTATACTTGGTAATAATATTTACGTAGGCTGTTCAATAAGTAATAAGACTAAAATTATAAAAAATACAGAATACCTTTAATCGTCATCATTTACATGGTCTTTTTTAAAGTAACTTCCGCGGCACGTAATGCATTTATCCCAACGTTCTGTCCACTTCTTAAAAACATGTAAAAGTCCGTCTTTTGAGAGCTTTTTCAAAACCGCCTCCGCAGCCTTTACACATGCTTTGTTGCTTGCAAAATGTTTGCCTCGTAATGGTTTCTTAAGTTGAGGAAACAGCCAGAAATCGCATGGAGCGAGATCAGGACTGTATGGAGGGTGTGGTAAAACCTCTACATTGTTCTGCAGCAAAACATCCTGTGCGCAACGAGCAATATGTGGTCGGGCATTGTCATGGTGCAAAAGGAAGCCTTTTCGGAGCAATGGACGTTTCCTTTGAACGTGCTGTACCATCTTTCTTAGGACATTCGCGTAGTACGAGCCGTTTACGGAATTACCGGGTTCTACAGCATGTTGATACACAATTCCTTCATAATCAAAAAAAAAATTATGGTCATAACTTTACCAGCCGATTTCACAGTTTTTGCTTTCTTGGGAGTAGGCGAAGACGGATGCTTCCATTCACTGCTTTGTTGTTTCATGGTTGGGTCATAGTGATACAACCAAGCTTCGTCTGCTGTGATGATGCGTTTTAAGAAACTGTCGCCTTCTTGTTCCAGTCTTTCTTTCCATTCTGTGCACACATCCACTCGATGCTGCATTTGCTCAGGTGTCAACAATTTCGGAATCCATCGCGCGCAAACACGTTTCAGTTGCAAATGTTCTGACAGGATTGAGTGAACACTTCCTACAGAAATATTCAAGAGAGCATGCAGCTGACGTACTGTAATTCCGCGGTCCTCCTTGATGATAGTCGCAGCTGAGTTAATCATTGTCTCTGTGATGGACGTTGAAGGTCGTCCCTCACGTTCAATATCTTCCACATTTTGCCAGCCTTCCTTAAAAGCTTTATGCCAGCGAAAAATGCTTGCCCTCAACATTGCTTCATCGTTGAAAGCTTCACGTATCATGTCAAAGGTCTCCGATGCTGATTTTTGCAGACGAACACAAAATTTAATCGCATAACGTTGTTCTGTCGACGCTTCCATTTCGACAACTGGCCGCGTCTCGTAGGCGCCAGAATAAAAAACGCTTCAGTTCAATCACGTGATACTCAGGAACATGAGCCTGTACATGCCATCTATCGGTAGCTTTTGTTAATACAGACAACAAACTTTTTTTATGCCACGGAAATTAACATTCCGATGAGTGGTTTCTAGAGATGCCAAAAACGAGTATCTTTCAGTAACAGGTACAACCGATCCAGATCCAAAAAAATACCTGTTACTCTAACTTCATCTTCCAGTTCCATTCCCGTGGTCCCGCCATCCTCATTTACCGAGGTATATACCCCGTACCTGTTAACTCTTCGCCTAGTGCCTAGTCTGCTATGAAATGGTGGGCGGAACAAAAATTTAATTACCCGTCTCTTAGCCAATTACCAAAAAAGAAGCTTTGTGCCCTCGAAACTTCTGTCCCGTGCGAGAGAATATTTTTCTAGTCTGGTTAAATAATATCCGATCGCCGTTCTTGGTTAGATGTCGAAAAAGTCATCAACTTTTATTTTTAAAAACGAACGCTCAATTTTGCTTATAAAGGGCTTCGAAATTTGGCAATTATCATTAGAAAGTAACTACCAATCTTTTTATTACTTACTGTCATTATTTTTCATTGTTTTATTTATTGATAGTTATTAAGCTATTTTGTATTCATAAAAAAATAGAAACTAATAGACCAATTCTGTGGTGATTGACCGTCTATCGTGAGCAATTATTTTAAGATTAAAAATAAATAAAGAAAATAAACAAATAAGTAACGAAACCAAAAATTTAAGTGTAACAACTTTTTTAAAGATTAATGTAATATTTTTACAAATGCCATGTACATTTTAACAATAATGCGTAATAATTAATGTAATGCGTTTATATTTAAATACCTATTCAGTTTTGTTATTTGATTTGGATACAAAATGTTAGTATTAATATTAAGGTAGCTGTTAATACTGTTAATTTTTAGAACATTAAATAATATTTTTTTTTTTATTCAATAAAACTTTATTAAATAGATTTTCTGTAATATTAATATAATTGTATTAGGTACAGTTTATTTCATATTTACATAAAGGGATAATTAATATTTATGTGCAAACTACAATTGTTCAGTTGATTATTTATAAAATATGTATACCTATTGTACAATAAATACATTTATACGAAGTTGTTTTTTCTAAAAAATATTTATGTTTTGCTAATGATAATCTTGTTTACTATAAAAAATTTTTTTCATGAAACGTTGTTTTTATTATCATCAACAATTTAATTCACAAAATCCTGACAAGTGAGCAGATACAATTTTTTCACCTGTCATAAAACACATAAATGATTACGAATAATATAATGAATAGTCAGTGAATTTTATCAACAACATTAACCCAAAAATGTTATTTTATTTCATAACCAATGAAAGTAAAATTTTTATAAAGGTATTTGGGTGTATTAGTATTTAATAATAGTCATGAATTAAAATGAAGAAGAAGGTAAGAATATGTCCAACGAAATTCAGATCAACTGTCAATTTTATTGGAAAATTATGGTTATAAACGAACGTGAAAATGTTTAGGTAAGCGAATATTTCCTGGTAAACAGTAAGTGGGGAAGGTCACAAGACAAGTAGAAATACTTGTCTATTTGTTTTGTATACCCCCGACGACCCTTCCTACGTACCACGTAGAAATATAAATTATAAACGAGTGTGGAAATACTCGTTTAGGCAAGGGAGTATTTTCTTGTAACAGGTACGGAAAAATACTCGTATACTTATTTCGTCCCCTCCCAGGCAAGGGAGTATTTTCTGGTAACAGGTACGGAAAAATACTCGTTTACTTATTTCTTCCCCGCCCAGGCAAGGGAGTATTTTCTGGTAACAGGTACGGAAAAATACTCGTTTTCTTATTTCGTCCCCGCCCAGGCAAGGGAGTATTTTCTGGCAACAGGTACGGAAAAATACTCGTATACTTATTTCGTCCCCGCTCCCCGCCTGGCGGCCCTATTCTATTCGCCTGGCGGGAGTATTCTATCGTTTGACACGTACGCCGTACCTGTTACTTTTGAAAATCGGTAACAGGTCCAAAGTTCAGTTAACACATACCTGTTACAAAATAACAGGTCCAGTATTTCCGATCCATCCCTAGTGGTTTCGCGGCAGTAAAATTAGTCTTATTACTTATTGAACAGCCCTCATATTTCGGCATCTTTCATTTCTTCATTCTGTTCCTGTAATTTCCTCTTAAATTCTTCATTACTATATTCATCCCTTTCTCCAAATATAACCAACCGTGGATCTCGTTTCACAGGCATAGCGGCCTTATAACTCTCCTTCAATTTATCAATCTCTAAATTCTTCGAGCAACTTATCTATATCCTCATTTTTCTCAGTCCGAACTAATATCCCTCCATTCCTAATCTTCTTAATGGTTTCAATTTCAGATATAATTTTTTCTGGTTTGATCAGGCTATTTACTGGTTTTTAATTAAGTATTATTTTTTCTAAAAAACTATGTTTTTGCATTTTTGTATTTCTCCAAAGCTTTGCAAACAATATTTGTGTAACCTGATTTCGGCACGTCTTTCACATTTGTCATTAATTTTATTTTTAATTTTCTCTATTTTTTTTTTGGATGGTTGTTAAAGATTACGTAAGCTTCCCAATTAAATCTTATTTTTATAAATGTTCCTTTATGCATTTCCATGGATGAAATTCTTTATTTTCTATTGTATTCACAGTAAATTCTGGGCCAAAGTGCCCTTAACAAAGTCTATGACTAAAGAGAAATGCTAACGATTTATGACATTCTTTTAAGATTGAGTCATCAGAACTGTAAACATTTTAAAAATTTATATTTGCATACATCTACATTGGACTACTACACAATCAATGTACAAGAAATAAATGATTTAATTCTAACCGTTTATTTCTAAGAAATAAACGATCGAATTCTATATTTGCCTAACAAACAAGTTACTTTTACTTTCAAAATAAATTGGAAGGCAAAATTCTTTTATAATATGCATGCTTATAAAACTGCACACAGGGACCAAAAATGTGAATTGACTTATTATATTTTTTAAACACTCTTCAAACTTTTCGATTATAAAAAAAAAAAAAAAAATTCCTATAAATCCCGAAAAGTTAAAGACTTAGAATTATAAAAATTAGTGAAATGAAATTAGATAAATTAAGAATAACTCGAATTACATTCATTATCTTGAGTTACTTTGATACTGGATAATAAAATAAATAAAACGATTGTGTGATGCACAGCATACTGGAAAACTATTTTGTTCTTACAGACAAGGCAATCTCATAAAATATTTCATTTTGTGTATCAAGTCAAATGATATCAAGATATCCACATAGACTGGAATTCTTTTGGTCAGAACTCTACAGTACAGTTCAGTGCTACAGAAAATCGGATGAAGATTAAGGTATACCTAGTATAAAACTTCTAATTACAGAAAATCACAACTGCCCCTTCTAAACAATGAGATATATAAGCAATTGTCAATTTAAATATTTTTTTCTTCATAGAGTATGAAATATTTTATTTGTCAGTCATTAATGTATGCACAGAGAGTAACTGCAAAAGTTTAATACCATATTTAACAAAACATATATTCATAGTATACAAAACAGTAATACTCACACGAATTAAATTTTTTAAAGGATAAGTAAATGAAAAATAAAATCTGCAGTCATATAAAATGCTCCACAAGATGCAATTTAACCAGTTTAGTTCATATACAAACATGTTATAGTATTTTTATAGATTACTTCCCATAAACAATTTTTACTTTCCCTCCTCCTTTTAAATTAAGGAAATTTCACACATTTTACATAATAATAAATTTAAATGCTTAAAAATAATACTAGACAGGAATAAGAAAATGTATTTTTTTTTCAATTTTGTACACATAAGCTAGGGTAAGGATACTGCGGAAACATTTTTTATCTTTATTTCGAGGAATTGTGACAAAAAGATAAAGATATCCCCTAAAAAACCAGCTATTGTTACTCTCAAAATAAATTGTACAGCAAAATTATTTTTATATAAATCTCATTGGAGTAGCAAATATTTACAGACTGGAAATTAACAATAACGGATTGTTGATCTTATATCCGAATACTAAAAAAAATTATGAAACTCAAGATATCTGAGGTGTAGGGTTTGGATAAGGAGCACTTGGAACTTTTAAAACATACCCACCCATTTCTTGAGGTAGAGAGCTAGAATGAATAACATTTGTGATTGGACTAGAGAGTACAAGAGTCTGATTATTATCTGCCTCCACTGGAAGTGAATTTATAAGATATTCAGCACAGGTCAGATTAATAACAGGTGCCAGAGGAGGGGGGGGGGGGGGGGCTCTTGGTCATCTATAACATTGCCGGCACATATATTGAAACACTTATTCATGCATTAAACCAGATAACTTAAAGGAATTTTATTGAAATTTCATTAACTTTATCTCAAAATTTCATGTTTTTTTAAAAAAGATTTTGAAATAATTCAGAGCCACTTTCAAATTTCTCTACAAAATAATCACTTTAAAGTAGATTAGGACATAAAATTGGTGAAATGATGTGCAAGAAAATGCCACACAAAACCATAAATATGCTAACATAAATTTGCATTAATTAAATTGTGAACACAACTGCATATATACAAGTATAATATATGCAGTTGTGTTCACAATTAATTATAAATACAAGTATCATATTCTGATCATTTTTAATTACAATGCTCAGGACATGTTAGACATTCAAGGAGTTACTATACATAATTCGGAATTATCTGGCTTCCTGACAGATTATTTTTTTTTTGCCTTATTTTTTGGTTTTTTACACCTTGGAAGCCTTCTGTCATTTATATTTATTCCTTCAGAAGTAAAGTTAGAAATAATTCTCATATATAATTGTGAAGCAAGAGGAGATTTATAATATATGCAATACTCTACAAATAGAAATATACTGGAAACTTAAAATAATTGGGTGCTTTCCCTGCCCCTGCATTTTCACTGCTTTGTTGTCTTGTAGAAAGTTAAGAGCAATTAAAACCGAAGCTCAAGAGATTCTCTAGTGAAAAGATGCCTACAAATTTTGAAAGTTACTGAAAAACTCCTTTAAACAATTGAAGGGTTAAAAAAAGCTAAATACATACTGAAACTTATTTACCAAATGATGTTTCAATGAGATAATATGCAATGTGAAAGATACAAAATACCCATAATTTTTATGTCCTGAGTAGATTTACACGTCTATATCTAGACAACAAATACTGGTTACTACTCAGAGTTATCTTCATAAAATTATAAAAAGTTGTGAAACCAAACTCACCACAGTTCACCATGGACTTAAAATTATATGAATAATTATCAGACAGCCTTAGGAATACTGTGCATAAAAGGATAGAAAATATGTAAAGAATAAATTATGAAAGGGTATAATCCGATAGGACTTATTGGGCCCCATACTAGTACACAGCCCCACACGAAGAAAAATTTTAAATATTTCTGAAAGGAAATACTGTGATCCTTTAGAAATCTTCTAGAATGCCTGAGACAAATAAAGCCACTGTGATTTTGATCAAGTTTAGTCAAAGCAATTGAGCTTGCGACTTATTTTTAAGTCACTCCAGAATTCGAGAAACATGTTCATGAAAATGAAAAAGGATATTTAATTGCAAGTATATGGATAGACCAATAAGTAATTGGAAATAAATGTTTGAGGTGTATTGTTTTTAACAAATACTGTACAAAGCTAGACAAACTGGACAAGTTTATTCCAAATTCAATAGAACAATCATCGAAAACCTGCATCGTTACTAGAAATTGCCCTGACAGATATAAAAATGATTCAGAATAATGGCCAAATGAAGTCTATAAAAGATGTAGACATAGATAGCTATATGCTGGTTGAAGAATTATTAAGTATTAAAACCCAGACCTGCCAACCTCAGTAAGAGCAAAATCCTGCAATATTCTACCGTGCATAAAATAATCGACGTAACGATATAACACAAAACAGTATAGTAAAAATAATAATAAATGAATTATAATGTATCCTTACTTATAGTTTATAGGATCTCTTTAATAATATTACATAGTTCAAAATATTTCTTACTGTTCAGCACATCTTGCAATTATAATATTAAACAAAAGTTATATATTTGAAATTTGTAATCATACATTTTAATGTACATCATGTTTACACTAGCAGGGACCCCAGCAGTCTATATTTTGAGTACTTCTATTTCTTTATGATGTTTGTTTTAATAAATTGCAGAAAATCTTGGAATTTTTGTAGCATTTACTGTAGCTGATTTTGCTCTTTTTAAAAATTCATTGTCAAATTGTTCCTCATAACAGTGTCCTTGTGGGTTCGATTTGCATATTAGCAAATTTTCTAAGGTTTCTCTTGACATAGATGACCTGAACTGAATAGATATTTTTGTCATGTAACTAAAAATCGTCTCACACTCTGTGAGGGCATTACTGTGAGGGATTGTTAAAACGAGCATTATTTTTTCCATTTCGGAATCCGGTAATAATAGTGTTCATTCCAGAAACCCGGAAGATGCATTAAAAATCTGGCATTGCCAGGGTAAATCCGGTAAGTTGGGAGGTCTGAAAACCAATTGTTTTGAAAACCCTATAGAAAATTTAAAATAGCTACAAATGACAGCTACCGGCTTTTCAAATGCATTTATATCGTGACGGATATTTTTAACAATTCATATAATTGTAGCATTTTGAAAAAGAAGCGTTTCTGTATAAAATTTAATTAAAACATACTGGAGGCGAATAATTTTGCAGAAGATAATCAATAGCCTTGCAATACTCAACAAGGAAATTAAAATTTCAACAATTTACAAATCATCTTGCTAATTAGAAATCTATAAAATTCAATTGTAAATAATTTTTTTCTACGAATAAAATATATGTAGTCTAGCTACCTTTTAGTGTTTCTATTCTTATACAGGTGCATAAAAAATTTAATAAGACCAAATTCCTAATTTTTATCCTTTATGCTGCACATTAAATTTTTATCATTTAATGTTTATTAGAAATGTGAAGGACCACACAGCAATTTCTGCTGTTGGGCCCCACAATGACTGAAATTGGCTATGATCAAAGGCATGAATGACAAGAACTTGGAATCTCCAATTTTCCAACGCTAAGAAATTAACTGTTATACTCTGTTACCTTAATATATTATGTTATTGTAGAAATTTTTAAATATTAAACTAAAGAATTCCCACAAAATCTTCAAATTTTTCATTTATCAGATTTCTATAAATTATGTTTAAAACAAAATAATATATGTATCCTAAAACCTGTACATAACCTAAAAATTGTATATAAATTCTAAAACCACAGACATTAATTCGACTAACACTGAACTTAAGAAATTATAAATATTAAGAAATTTACCCAAGACATGAACAGCAAGAAAGCAGCCACTAGACAATAATCTGTTGAGTTTAACGAATATACAGGTAAGAGAGCAGACAACTAAAATCTAGTTCTAAACTGACCCAAATATAATTTTTACAATAAAAAATCATAAAAAGACTGTCATAAATATCAATTAATGCAGATTTTATAAATCTCGAAATGTTTCTACTGAAGAAATCTTTAGAATGCATGGTGCAAAGAAAACTGAACATTTTTATATTTAATATATTAATAAGTATGCACAGCTTTGAAGTGTTAGATAATTTATTTTTCCTTTAATAGGAATTTTAATTTTAAATATCAAGTATTTTTTTTAAATCCTCCTCTTTGAAATACATTGATTTAAAACTTTAAACAAGCATATTATAATGAATGATGTACCAAAAATGATGAATATTTAGGAATTATACATTTAATGCTGTTGCTGTTATCTTTGTTACAATGAAAGATGAGCATGAATGCAGGCCCGCCATCAGGGTGGGGTAGGGGGGACAAAATCCCTGGGGCCCGCACTTCCAGGGAGCCCGGTTAAAATAAGAGTTGACTAAAAAAATGTATACAATGTTCAAATATTGAATGGAGTGGTGGCCCGCTGTATTATTTTGCCCCGGGCCCAGGCTCAGTTGATGGTGGCCCTGCATGAATGTTATTTATTAAGTACTTTCAACAAAAATTGTAACACTGATTGAATACAGATACAAACTTTAAATAAATAAATAAAAAAAAAAAATTCAAATGCAATCATAAATAAAAATGCTCTGATAGGGACTACTCTAGATTTGTGTGCACGGCCGCCACCTTAGATTTTATTTTTATTTTTTTTGCATCTTTAATAAAAACTACCTTTTCAAATTATGAAACTTATAAAATTTTTTGAAAAAAGCATTCGAATATTGAAGTTTTTTTCCACACCACCCAAGAGGTAAAACTTCCAAGGTCAGTTAAGATTAGGAAAGGTCTGCCAAATTCACAAATATAACTTAATAAACACTCAGTGACTGCCTCCGTGGTAATTTTGACAAGTGGAAAAAGCTCTAAATGCCTCGAAAAAAGATCAATGATAGTCAAAACATGAGTGTTATTTTTAAAAGGACCAAGAATATCCATAGAAACAGCCTCATAAGGTAAAGTGGGAATGGGGTTTGCCTGAAAAGATGCTGATACAATGGTGTAAGGCTTATTAACAGAACAAAGGTGTCATGACTTTACAAAATTTACTGTATCTACATACATGCCTTGCCAAAAATAACGAGCTTTTAGAAAATCATATGTCTTGTCAATGCCAAAATGAGAGACATGACAAATTTTAAGAACCTTATATTTTAAAGAATGGAGAACAAAAATAATATGAGAAGTAGTATTAATTTTAGATTTATCCTAGCATAATAATTTAGAAGCATCATGAATATAAAAATCGATGAATTTTGAAGACTTAGCAGAGTGGGGTTGATTTAGATAATTAATAATATTGATTAATTTTGAATCCATACTCTGTTCTGCCAAAAATATGGATATGGAAATATCAAGACGAGGGTCATTAGTGATGGGAATAGCTGGAGAATTTTGAATATGGTCCGTAGTTATAGCATTTACAGAAGTTATAGGGAGGACATCCGCACTATTAATAATTTCAGGATTAGTGGCTCAATTTTGAGAAGAAGGATCACAGGTGAGGTGAGAAAAATAATCTGCCAAAACATTAACTTTACCAGAAATATGTTCATAAATGATGGAATATTCACTCATTTCAAGTAACCCTCTAGTTACAATATCAGTAGAAGTTGTATGCTTATAGTTGATGAGAGGTTTGCTATCAATAAGCACAGTAAAAGTTCTATTGTATAAATAATATTTAAATGCAATGATAGATTTGTAAATGGCGAACAGTTCTTTTTTGAGGGCGGAATAATTTTTCTGACCTTGTTTATGTGACTTACTAAAATATGATATAGGTAATAATTTATCAACAAACTTCTGCATCAAAATGCCAGAAATAGTCACATTTGATGCATCAGTGTTTAAATAAAAATCCTGATCCCACATGGGTAGTTTGGTTTAGAAAAGAATATTGACTGAAAGTTATTAAAACACTCTTGATGATATGGAGACCAAAAAAAATTTAACTTTAGGTTAAATTTATTTGGTCACTCATTGGTTACTCAAGTGATGTCAATTAAAGGTTGAGTAAGAGCAGCACAATTCAGTTCAATCAACGCAATTTCATTGGTTAGAAGGGGTTGCCAGCGGAGGTACCAGAACACAATAATTATCGGCAAGCGAAACGTGCCAAACTCTGGCAGAAAAATCAAAGATGGTGGCCGTGCACTCAAATCTAGAGTACCCCCTCTGATAGAATAATAATTCAAGAAAGCAACACTTAAACTGTAAATTACTTCTCATGGTGCCAAGCTGTAAAAACTCACCAAATTTGGTGCCAGTTCATCATTTATGTACAAAATTAAATTATTTAATTACTTCTATCTATAATTTCACATGAAATTAACAGTGTATATCGATTTCATTATAATTTTTAAAAATTTAAAGCACACAAATGATTGTCTGTGAACTTTGATAAGCTTTACATGTTTTAATAATTTTAATATATTTAAGCATGGAATTTAAAAAACATAATTTTTACGGCCTCAAATTTGGTGATTATATAAGTTGTTCCTTTGTTCAGCTATAACTGGGTTGTAATCTTTATAATGTTTTAATACTCAATTTAATGGCTTAATATGCTGCAAACCTGATACATCTCACCTTCGCTCTTAGATCCCTAAAGGTCAATGATTATATCTGAGAAATGTCACATGGTTTTTTATCAGTTTCAACTCATTGAATTTAATTGACAATGATTTAGATGTTTTTAGCCAATGAAATTTGAACTTGCCTTCAGACAATTAAGTACACATTCAGTGGATGAAAAATATTTTGAATTCTTTTCAAAATAATTTTATTCTCTTTACAAGGAATACAATCTGGAAGATGAGATCTTACTCTTGGTTCTTCATATCTAGATTATAGGTCTTACTCCAGGCCTGAGTGAATCTGGGACATTACTTTGGTTAGTGTTTTGAATTCTAATTTTACAAATAACGATTCACAATTTTTTAATTTTTAGTTTATTTTGTACCCTTTCCTAAACTATTTAAATTTTATTCTTAGTTTTATAAATTGATTTTTATACATTGAAAATTTTATAAATTTTAATTTTTTATCTAAAAATTTACGTGTAATACTATGCTCATATTTTTTTGCATTGTTCTATATACATTGAAATTATCTCGCTACTAGCTTTTAAATTTTATGTACTTTATTTATTTATTTTACAATTTTTGTATATTTATGTGTGAACATTGGGGAGGACTCTAGGAGATGGGGCTAGGTCGGCCATCTTGGATTTTTTTTGTGCCAATGTTTACGTTTTTATTGTGTTTGGCGGAGTGGAAAATTTTTCTCGCCAACGTGTTTATGTGGTAAACTTTTACAAAGTTATTTGCTTTTGTTTACGTTTCGGTAATCGCTTGTTTGTTTTCTCGCCAACGTGTTTTAGCTGTTTTCAAAACGTTGGACTTAGAATTTTTTTGCCTTTTTAATGAAAAACGCCTTTTTAAATTATGAAACTTAGAAAAAATTCCGAAAAGATCATTCAAATATTGGACTTAGAAAATATATGTGCATTTTAAGTTAAAGACTGATTTGTACAGTTTTGACAGGTTTTTATTATGTTTTTTTAATATTAAAGATTCACAGCATTTATAAACATAACGTAAAAGTTCTGTAATTAACATTTTTATTTGTTGTATTATGATCATGTAAGTCTTTGGGCATATTTTATGTGATACTAATGCACATTGCTTTTTTTTATTTAGTAATTTTTTTAAAAATTAGGCATCTAATGTATTTCTTATGAAGACCTGAAAAGATTGAATTTTGCATTTGCATTGTATATAACAATACAACTGAACTTGTGGAATTCAATAACCTCAGAAGCCAGAATAACAATATTTTTCTTGGGTAAAAATTGAAGGATGTTGAGCGAGATTTCCAAAGAAAGGAAGCAAAATGAAACACTGTAAATTTTGTAACACTTTTGTGTTATAGGGATAAATATTTTATGTTTCTTGGGATTCCATAAAATCTAATTGTAAGAAAAGTTTTGTACATATTACACTAGATAACCCAACAAGCAAAAAGTCATATTTAACTCCCTTAATAGTAGCCATAATTAGTACCCTTATAATCATTTAGTAAATATACTTATACCCTTATAATTACCCTTATAATCATTTAATCATTTGAATTCATTTAGTAGCTAAAGTTTATACCTGAATTTTAGTGCAGGTTGATGATAATGACTAAATCATTTTTAAAGAGCAAGATATTTTTTATCTTAAATTCTGCTAACCTTTATTTAGAAGATTGTTGTTTTTGTTAATTTCTAATAAAACAAAGACAATATTAAATTTGGACTATTGGGTCGGTTGGTTGATTTGTAACTCTATGGTCAATTATGCTGATGAGGGCTAATTAGACTGGGACCTATGGTTTAAAGTGGATTCCGACCCATTACAACATCCATGCCAACCTGATTCAAACCTGTCACTTTTCTTACATTAAGCCAGAACGCTAACCATGATACAACTTGAAATTTAATGAGGATATGGGTAAAGAGGTCAACAATCATATATTACATATTCAGTGATCAAAGATTTCGTTTTTCTTGGGACTGTTCCCATTCAACCCACTAATTCAATGTAACGTTTTAGCTCTTTAGCTGGTTAGCTAGTTAGCTCTTTAGCCGATTCGTATTCAAATGCCCAAAAAGAGTGAAATATCCGGTTGCCTGTTAGCTAACGCTTGCTAGGTGGTTTCTCTGGTGGTGTTTTGTTTTGATTAAGGTTTCGACTAGTTTCTACTGTTTTGAAGTTAGTAATTAACTCTTTCTTGTATTTTTGAATATTCCAAATTATATTTATTTAGCAGTTACGTAAAATACGTTATAAACAAGCAAATTATCTTTTGTTAATTAGATTAAACTTTTGTTACGGGCACTTTAAAAAAATTTCATGTTTACGGTTATGTATAATGATTTGGAAATTTACAATAGACATTATGGTATTAGTGATTAGTATAATGATTTGAGAGTTTCTGTAGCTTTAACCGCTTTTGCTTGTGTTGTAAAATGGACGAGTTATATACAGTTCGCACACACAAACGAAATATAGATTTTAACTATCAAACATTTGATCTCTTCTCAGTTTAGATATCCGTAGTGGAAGAGCACAGAAGAATTTTAGAAAATACGTTTAATTAATCATTCTTCGTGCTAAAGAATGAGAATTGTATCAATCTCCAGAAACTTAGTAATAACACTACAAAATATTTGTATCTAAGCTGGAAAGCATTTTAAAAATTTATATTCCTCTTCCCAGACAAATTACAAGCTTCAAGCCCAATACCTGTTCCCTGGAAATTAAATTTTGATGTACATAAAATGGGTTGTTCTTCCTGGCTGTTGCTCTTTTTTAATAAAAACCATAGTGGATATTGATTTTTCCCATTTATTACTCTTTTACATAAAAGGAACAATTTTATCTAGTATGTCTGTGAAGAAACTGCTCTGCCATGTGTGTAATAATTGTTTTATTGTGTTAAATTTTGTCAGTGTGTAATTGAATGCTTACCTAGAAGAAACTTTTTTTTTCAACCTAAAAAACAAGTACAGCTATAATATGTCTTTAAGTATGATTTTCATGAGCACAACATTAATTTCTGTTTGTCTCAATTTTATAAAATGTGGTTAATTCCAGTTTCCAGGACTTTACTTTTTTTCTTCTTTTTTAATATGTAAACAAAATTTAAGTGCTAGAAAAAATCATGCCTTTTCAAAAGCAGTTACTAATGTTAAATTTTACAATGCACAAGCTGATTCCTGACCTAATATAATGTTCTATTAAAAATTAATCAAACTATAACTAAAATCAAATTTGGCTTAGCTATGGGTCTTGAAATTTCAACCAGGACAATGAAATTTGGTACAAACCATGTTTCTGTAACTGTTATATTTATAATGTGATTCAATCAACTGCTTGTTGACTGTTCTCTGTGTGTTTCTTCAGAAAATTCTAAAATATTTGTGAAATTGTATTTTTTTTCTGCATAACTGCAAAATTTAAGGTAACTTGAAATTTTAAATTTTTATCGCCACAAATTGAATAAAATATAGTAACTTAACTATGCATTACTTCGTTACTTTATCTTTTAAACATTGCTTATTTGCACCTAGTGTAATGAATGAAATGAATACCTTAAAATTGTATCTTTGAATAGGTATGATTCAAACTCAGTGATAGTCGACAAAAACAAAGTACTATCAATTGTATTCCATTGTAATTGATAGTACTTTGCAGATATGTCACTCTGTAAATTAAAATACTAAACTATAAAACTACAATGCAGCTGAGTATTTTACTGTACTGATGTATTTTACTGCTGCATTGTAGCTGTACTTTACAAAGTACTATCAATTGTATTCCATTGTAATTGATAGTACTTTACAGATATGTCACTCTGTAAATTAAAATATTAAACTACAAAACTACAATGCAGCTGAGTATTTTACTGCCCTATTCCTCATAAAGAAAAAGATTAATACAGAAATTAATTATATTTAATTTTGTTTGACTGTTATATTTGTGAAACTGTGTTTTTTTCTGCATGACTACAACATTTAAGATAACTTGAAATTTTTAATTTTTATCGCCACAAATTGAAAAAAGATAGTTAAGTATGCAGTACTTCAAATACTTTATCTTTTAAACATTGCTTATTTGCACCTAGTGTAAGGAATGAAATGAATATCTTAAAATTGTATATTTGCAATGAACCAAAATTAGTGATAGTCGAAAAAAAAAAAGTACTATCAATTGTATTCCCTTGTACTTCAATTAAACTAGATTTAGCATTTTCTTCATTTACACATGGATATGTTTAAAAGAGTGTAAATCTATCGATTTTCTTAAAAGGATATTGTATCAACATTTAAAAGATTGAGCTAAATGAATTCTTGTGCAGTGCTGTATTTATACTGAAGCAGTGTCTGTACTTCTAATTTTTTTGGCTACTATTAATTGTGATGCATAATTTGAATGTTATGAGTTCTAAATCTTAACTGAGAATAATCAGGTGAGTACATCTTAAATAATACTATTTAATTTAAAGTTTGTCTTTATAATATAATGTGTATATTTGAAAATTTTAAATACAACACTGTTAGTTTTAAATACCATGCTGTTAGTATAAACTTCAGAGATTTGAATGTGTTTTATTTCAGATGGGAAACACATCAATGTGATAACTATTTTAAAAGCTTTTATTAAATGTATTTAATTGAAACAAGGGCATCACATAAAGTTCAGTGTATCATATTATCAGAAACTTTTTTTTATGTCAAAATAAATAGCTTTTGGAAGGTTAGATTACTGAATACAACGATATTTTAACATTTAGCTAAACTTTGTTTTAAATATATTTTACTTCATATCCTCCATATTCGTAATATTTTTCATCATCTGTATTCTCTACTAATTAATTTTAAAAAATGTGGCATTTTGCTAAAAGAAAAGAAAAATAAAGCTTCCGGTAATTTAACACAGTGAATTATAAATATTTCAAATAAAGTTGAACATAGAATTATGAAAATATTTGTAAGTATTCTATCCACAAATTTAAAATCATTTGATTCATTTTTCTTTTGTTGCGTATCCAGGCATTACTCGTTTTTATTATATTTATTTTATCAGTTCCGAAGTTTCCAGGTTTGTTTACATTTGATGTCGCGCTGGCGATGAATTTGGGCTGTCTGATTGGCTTACTGAGAGCATTCGCTTAAAAGCTTCCGAGGTTTGCCGAACATTCCCTCGTCGGAGAGTGGTACTCGGATCGGAGAGTTAACGGGTCATTTGAATGCCGATGTGCTAACAGTTAGCAAAATTGAGGTTTGCTAGAGAGCAAACTAGCCAACTAGCTAAAGAGCTAAAACGTTACATTGAATTCGGCCCTAAGAGTATGTGCCCTACTATCCCCAGATGATCTAAAATAGTCTCACTTTGGCCAAGTTTGTTGTTCTTGTTGCTTATGCCACTTGACCGACAGCAACATCAGATCATATGGCCAAGTTTAAATCTATATATAAATTTACTGATAAAGCTGAAACTATAACCTTCACAGGTTAAAATATATGGTCAAAAGAGTAAGTGGTAATAGTGAATATGTAGATAGACAATAAATCATACCTCACATTGAAAATCTGTAAAGCTACAATCAACTGTATGTAACAAGCGTCTACAGAAAGTAATCTAAATCCAGCATCAGTTTCGTTTTGCTCCTGCTGCCATCTGTTGGCTTATATGGGAATCTTTTTATTATACGTTTATTTTCTATTTCTACGTAATTTAGTATGTTTTAAAATCTGAATTATATATATAACACAGGATTTAAAGAGATTTTAACAAAATAAATAAATGAATAAATTGAAATAAGAATATTATTGAATTTTAAATTTACTTTCTTCAAATGTCCACAATAATTATTAAATTTACTTTAATTTTACGTTTTAAATGTACTTTCTTCAAATTTTCAAATAGTATTCCTATGTTTATTAAGAAAATACGTCATTTTTTCTACTTCTGCGTAATTTAGTATGTTTTAAAATCTGAATTACATATATAACACAGGATTTAATGGGATTTTAACAAAATTAATAAATGAATAAGTTGAAATAAGTATATTATTGAATTTTAAATTTACTTTCTTCAAATATCCACAATAATTTTAATTTTTTTAATTTTAATTTGTGAATTAGAAAATAAATGTATTTGATAAGTTTGAATTAAATGTAATTTGATAAGCTTGAAATTTTGATTAAAGTTTCAAATGTGTTGACATCTTTATTTTCAGCTATAATTAATTCTATCTGTTGTACGCTTTAAAAGTTTCTCCTATGCTGTCAGGAGCACCTTTCCCATGGCCTGCCTCTGTACAATTCCATGTCACGTTTTATATGCTGGGAAACTATTCTTGTGTGCGTTACCTTAACAAATGAAACATTTTGTTTCTGTATTGTGTACAGGGTCCATCACCTAACATATGAACAGTATTAATTGAATGCTGGTTCTTGAAAAAAATATTTTGAAATGGTCTGTAGATGGGTCCAGATGGCCGATGTGTCATGTTTGAGTTATTTGCTTGCCGTGGCAAAAGGAATCAATGTTAACGAATCCTTTTGTGTCTGGTAAAGAACACAGTTTCGTTGCACATCTTTGTGCAATGAAATTTGTTTGAGAACTCCATCAAAGTTTACTGATTGGATTTCTTCACTATACTTCAGTGGCGTAGCTAGGGGGTTGCGGTCCGCACCGGGCGGCATATTTTTATTTATTACTAGCATTATTGCCCAGCGTTGCCCGGGTAGATATATACACTGCTGGCCACTGTAAATGCAACACCCTGAAGGAAACATGCAAATAACATGAAATTTACAACATGAATTAGCGGAGGTGAGATATGCAAATGATTAGAATTTCAGCGCAGACGCACATCACGCGCGCCTGTGGCGCCACTTCAAAGCGCTATTTAAGGCTTGGAGATTTCGACGATTTCAAGTTCGGCAATTATGTTTTTCTTGGGTTTTTTTTAAAAAAAACGATCAATTATGCCTCGTCGAAAACAGCGATCATCTTTTGATCAAGTATCCGAGTTCGACAGAGTAAGGATAGTGGCCTACCGAGATTGTGGATTATCTTTCAGGGAAATCGGTAGTCGTGTTGGACGAAAACAAACAACTGTAATGCGGATATGTGATCGTTGGATGCAGGAGGGTACGACGGACCGGCGTGTTCGATCGCATCCACCTCAACGCACCACTTCACGTGATGACAGGCAAATTGTGCACATGGCAGTGACGGATCGCTCAGTCACATCACGAACCATAGCACAGCACATGCAGTCTGTAACGCATCATCCAGTGTCTGCGCATACCATTCGACGCCGTTTACAGCAGAGTGGTCTGTCCGCAAGACGTCCGTTGCTTTGTCTACCCTTGACGCAGAACCACAGACGTCTCCGCCGCCAATGGTGCGATGACAGAAGGATGTGGACGGCAGAATGGAATGAAAT
Source organism: Dolomedes plantarius (assembly GCA_907164885.2). Lineage (NCBI taxonomy): Eukaryota > Metazoa > Arthropoda > Arachnida > Araneae > Dolomedidae > Dolomedes > Dolomedes plantarius. The sequence goes on from OU015499.1 coordinate 79,688,038, forward strand.
TGTCTTTAAGCCGGCCACTCACGTAGACTTCCGTCATCTGGGGCGGCTGGAATTTTCGCGCCTCGGATACCTGGCATCAGCCACTCACGGGGACTCTCGGTGTCTGAGGCACCGGATATTTTCCGTCTCGTTCACCTGCCTTCGCCCATTCGTGATGCCCGATTTAGCTCAGTTCGATGTTATTTTAATAACATCGGCACAGTGAGTTGGTAAAACTTCATGATTTAATACAATTTTATAAAATTATGCCATTTTCTTTGCTTTTTCTTTTTATTAATTAATACATTTAATAAACTAAAAAATAAAGATGTTTACTCAATAATAATAATTGTCGTATTGCATCAGTTATTTATTCCACGTGGCTCTCCAAATCCATACTACCCTCTTCATTATTCAATTATATATCTAAATTGTTATTTATATTTAATTTTGAAGAATGGAATGTAAGAAATCTTAAAAAAAAAAATGAAGTCGATACTACAATTAGAACCGATTTTATGGCCAAATGTATAAAGCTAATAGTACAGTGATTTTGAGAAAATTAAACTTTAAACGGCTTTTTCTGAAAACTTATTTTTCAAACTTGTGCGCACTATTTCTTCAAAACTAATGGTCACAAATTGCTAAAATTTTGTATACAAGATATCTAGTATGTTTATATAATTTCCACCTAAATTTACGTAAGTACATAATATTAAATTTTACAGCATTTTTTTTAAAAAACATTTTATGATATTTCTTGTACATTACGATGCTTTTAAATATATATTTATGTGAATAATATATATTTAAAATATATATTATAAATATATATTTATGTGAATGTTTTAAAAATATATTTATGTGAAATAGGGTAGTTATTTTAGGTGTAGATTAAAATATTACCTACGGATAGAATACATACAAATAATTTAATATATATATCTCATATTTAAAAAAAAATCTGCACGCAGTGTATTCATTATTCATAAAACATTAACTTTTGTTTTATATAAAATAATTTCTAATAATCTCCCAATAATTCTGCTTTTGTTTTCTATCAGATAAAGCTTTGTACATTTCACTCTAAAAAATTGGTTTAAATTAATTACAAATTAACTGTTTGACAACACATTAAGCTTGGTAGTAAAATCAGTGCATTTTTGTGAGAGCAAAGGTGGTCTCCCCGCTTTTAAACAAATAATATTACAAAAAAATTAAATATTTAGAAAAATTTGAAATAAATGACATTTTGTAATAAGTTTAATTTTGTTTATTTACTTATTTATTTGAAAAATTGTTTATTCATAAATTTTCTATACAGTTCAATGAACGATATTAAAAATTCGGGATTAAAGAATAATTTTTCAGCTTCCATTATGTTCGAAAACATGCGGTAAACTGCAGGCTAACTTTCAGGCGCCTGGTATCTAGCGTACAGTACCCCACTCACGGAGACTTCTCGCGCCAGGAATTCGGTCTGGATTGAAATTCCAGACACAACATTTTTATCATCTGACGTCTCACCAAGACACCCCACTGACGGAGACTCTTGGTGCCTGAGGCACCAAAAGCCCGTCATCACAGATGACGGAAGTCTACGTGAGTGGCCGGCTTTACTGACGAGTCACGCTTCTGTCTGCAACACCACGATGGTCGCATTCGAGTCTGGAGACACCGTGAAGAGAGGATGCTGAACAGCTGCGTTATGCACCGCCACACTGGTCCTGCACCAGGTATTATGGTATGGGGTGGTATTGGATATCACTCTCGCACACCTCTAGTACGCATTGCCGGTACTTTAAACAGCCAGCGCTACATCTCCGAAGTGTTGGAGCCAGTTGTCCTTCCTTACCTTCAGGGCTTGCCCACAGCCATATTTCAACAGGATAATGCGCGACCACACGTGGCACGCATTGTCCAACGGTTCTTCGTCAATCGCCAGATTGAATTGCTTCCCTGGCCGCCTCGCTCTCCGGATCTTTCGCCGATAGAAAACATGTGGTCCATGGTTGCTCTACGATTGACCCAGATTCCATCCCCAGCTGCCACAGCAGATCAACTTTGGCAACGTGTGGAAGCTGCTTGGTCTGATGTACCCCAAGAACTCATCGAAAGTCTCTTTGAATCAATGCCGAGGCGTGTGGCAGCGGTGATCTCCAACAATGGCGGCTAGTCTGGCTACTGATTTTGGCAGGAACCACACTTCACAGAAGTCTATAAATTTAATCATTTGATACTTGGTCAACATGTTATCTACAAAATAAATTTTGTTGTGATATCTCTTGTCTTTCTTTTTGTTGCAATTTGGGTGGCCAGCAGTGTAGATATAAAATATTTCATGCATTCCATCAAAAAAATACTGGGCTACACCTCCGCTCTTCATGTTCATCTGACCAGACAGAATGCGCATAGCGCGTTTCTTCTGAAATGATATACAAACAATAAGAAAGAAAGAAACTTTGAGCCTGCGGACCTTTGTCTGATTTTATTGAGAATGAATAACACCGCGTTGCGTGATCCGCACGTTTGGATTGAATAAGTTTGCTGTTTAATTATATTTGTTAGATACTGTTCAATTAGATTTAATTAGATTTGTTTGATCAACTGTTTAATAACAAATAAGTTTCATAATTTACATTTGCCTTTATTATTTATTTCTCCTTTAAAAACGCACTTTTTTTCCATTTCATCCAAGAGGTAAAGTGCAAGATGCGTTATTCCCTTTATTTAATCAAAGTAAGGCTTGGTTCCCCATGAAGACTTTTTCCTTAAGCTTGTATGTTTTGTAAGAAATGTTTTGAATCAGATGTATTACCTGTGAGTAATGTTCTCAAAGGCTCGGGTGGTTCTTGAATTGAAGGCAACTGTACTTTCCCATTACTGCAACACATAGCAGAGCCAGGAAAGTTGTGTTTATCTGGGGAGCCAGAGCCAAAGGTCATTCCTAACCCTCTTCCTCCCGCGCATTGGAATTTGACCCCCCCCCCCTCCGACATCCTCAAACCACCCCTCTTAACGCAGATGGTTAAAGGGTATCCACAGGGGGTACACGCACCTCTATCGGGCACAAAAACATTAAAAAATTAATTTTAAAAAAACTAATTGAGCCCTAAATTTCGTTTTTCCTGATTTAAGTTTCTCAGGTCCAAAACATTAACTGTGCCGAATTTTGTGCCGGTGGGTGAAACAGTCTATGATTCTATAGCGGACAAACAGACAAGCTCTTTTATATATATAGATTAGTTGTAAAAAAACACTTGTTCAATTCATAAGTTTACTATTCGATTTCTGCGAATTATGAATTACTATATGATTTCGAATATTTTTCCTCATCGTCAAGTCAATGTAGGGTTGAAAATATTATCTCTAAAAATTTTGCTCGGATACAGACATCAATGGTGCCGATGACGAGTAGAAGTTCTATGTACTACTCCGTGCTCGATGTTTATTGAATGCTTAGTACCACCGTTACCATGGGGATGACGCGGCCTCCTTTATTACTGCCTAATTTAAATATGGCATCCAATGGTAAAAAAGTTCCCCACCTATAGTTTGTCTCAATTACAATTATTAATTTATGTTTATTAATTTATAAAAAAACACTTATTGATTGATTTAGAAAGGGCGGCAAATTGGAGACCGCCCCGGGCGGCAAAAGTTCTAGCTACGCCACTGCTATACTTTTACAACAGTAATTTTCACTGAAGTCTGTATGTATTAGTACTGCATTAGGTTGTAGATTCTTCTTTAAATCTGCTATGCCTGTATATTGATGTTTCATGTTGCCAAGATGAACCAAATAACGGTTTATATTCTCTTTTAATTTAGTAACTAAATTTAATGCTGTTTGTATCTCCTTATTTACAGATTTTGTCACGAGTTTTTTAACACCTTTGCAAGAATTAGTTTTCTCCAAGATCCACTTTTTGTATTTCACGTCTTTTTTCTGTTTTGAAATTGTTAAATGTTACTATATTCTCTTTACAAATGACGTATTTTCTTAATAAACATAGGAATACTTTTTGAATTCTTGCTACATGTTGCTGTTGCACATCTTCCGTATCTGATATTTCCTGTTCACTGCTTTTCTTCTGTCAATAATTTGTGGTACGTTTTTCCTCAGTTTTCTTTTTTGATATAATTCCCATGGCGTCATATTATTTACGGTTTGACTTGCTGTTTTTCAGGTTTTTTTTTAATATTTTAGTCTCTCCTTTTCTTTCAATTTTACAAGCAACACTGGATCTGATTTATTTTTCTCTCACCGTAGTCTATCTTACTCTTTTTTTTTTCAGCCTGAATTCTTCCTTATATAGTTTCCCCATAGTAGTTTCATTATTCTTAAAAGTCAAGGGAAAACAATTATCACTGTTATACTTTCAATAAATAATTGACCATTTTACACTATTTAATTGAAAAAATAAAGATAAAGCATTAAAATTTAGAAGATTTGATGTTTATTTTTAACTTCTCCCAAATGTACACGCAATTCATTCTTCATAGACTCATAGCTGCCCAGAGGACATTTCCAGGAATATGCATTTGTTTGATCATTCACATTATGATTTTTTTTTTTTAAATGACATCTTAAATTATGCATATCACTGACCTTGTAATTACAAAGATGACATTTATATGCATAATCTTTTCCATCTCTTGTGCTAGGAAAATCACTAACCGTGTCAGAATGTTTTTCTTCACATGCTGTCTTAATGCCTTATAACTTCCGTAGATATTATTACACAACGCGCAGATGAATTTTCCTGGCGATGACTCAACAGGAGGAATAGATTTTAAAGATTCAGCATCTTCAGGAACAGACATTTTTACTTAGATTCACTAAAGTATAGAAAGACAAAATGGAACGTATTGTAACCGCTAAGATATACAAGGACAAAATGGAGCGTATTGTAGAGTGGTTCACAGACAAAAAAATTCCTTTTGCCAGGTTCTCGTAACAATTCTCATGTAATAAAATCATAAAATAAAAAGATTTCCATATAAGCCAACAGATGGCAGCAGGAACGAAATTGATGCTGGATTTGATTGCTGTCTGTAGACGCTTGTAACTCAACTCACTAACAGCAACAATCGCTTAAACAAGTAGTTCATGTTTATTGTAATCAATTCTCTTTCTGATTCTCCTAGTAATTGAAAGAAATTGAAAGTAATCTTAACAATAAAAAGAAAAAAACTGGTTACTTTGAAGAAACTTTCGCAGCTTTTAGAATGGAACACGGACTGAAATACATTGATCTAGATGCTGGAAAAATAAACAAGTATTCAAATAAGTTTAATTTACAGGTCATTTTTTCCCTGTATTGTATGAACTGTTTTGTTAAGGTGTTGAAAATAATTTATATGATTTCTTCGTATAACGCTATTTTTTTTTTTTTTTTTTTTGCGAGTGAAGCTAAATTTTAATACAATACGTATAACTATTAAACTGTTCCATATCTCGTCCCGTTCAGGGGAAAGTTGTCGAACTTCACCAAGTGGAGTTATGATCAGAAATTTAGAAAAACACTATTTCGTATTGTTTTAAAACTTTTACCCTGATACTCAACACTATGTATGAAAATTGAATAAGTAGTTAATAAACAACATTAGGATATTTTCGTAAAATTTTATTTTTATGAAACATCTTAAAAACTATAAAAATAATAATGTAAATACTACAAGGTTCACACATAAATATACAAAAATTGTAAAATAAATAAATAATGTACATAAAATTTAAAAGCTAGTAGCGAGATAATTTCAACGTATATAGAACAATGCAAAAAAAATATGAGCATAGTATTACAGGTAAATTTTTAGATAAAAAATTAAAATTTATAATATTTTCAATGTATAAAATCAATTTATAAAACTAAGAATGAAATTTAAATAGTTTAGGAAAGGGTACAAAGTTAACTGAAGATTAAAAAATAGTGAATCTTTATTTGTAAAATTAGAATTCAAAACACTAACCAAGGTGAAGTAATGTCCCAGATTCACTCAGGCCTGGAGTAAGACCTATAATCTAGATATAAAGAACCAAGAGTAAGATCTCATCTTCCAGATTGTATTCCCTGAAAAGGAAGAAAATAAAAATATTATGAAAAGAATTTGAAATATTTTTCATTCACTGAATGTGTAATTAATTGTCTGAAGGTAAGTTCATATTTGATTGGCTAAAAACATCTAAATCATTGTCATTCAAATTCAGTGAGTTGAAACTGATAAACCATGTGACATTTCTCAGATATAATCATTGTTCTTTAGGGAAGTAAGAGTGAAGGTGAGGTGGATCAGGTTTGCAGCATATTAAGCCCTTAAATTGAGTATTAAAACATTATAAAGATTTCAAACCAGTTACAAAGGAACGACTTCTATAATCACCAAATTTGAGGCCATAAAAATTATGTTTTTTTAATTTAATTCCATATATTAAAATTTTTAAAACATCTAAAGCTTATCAAAGTTCACAAACAATCATTTATGTGTTTTAAATTTTTAAAAATTACAATGAAATTGATATACACTGTTAGAATGAAATTGATATACATTGATATACACTGATATTCAAATTACAATGAAATTGATGTAATATGAATTTATAGATAGAACTAATTAAATAATTTAATTTTGTACATAAATGATGAACTGGCAGGTCCGCCAAGAGGGGGGGGGGCAACTGGGGCACTTTGCCCCAGGCCCTCAACTGCCGGAGAGGCCCTAAAAAATTTATTTATTAGATTTCCTCAGAAAGAAAATTCTGAAACTTGTACCGTACTTCAAAATTCAAAATAATCTCCTGAAAAAAGGGCCCCCCCCCAAAAAAAAAATATTCGATTAATCAGATTTCTCTTTCTACAAAATAGTCTTCTGAAAAATAGTCTTGGGGTCCCTAACAGAAGTTTGCCCCAGGCCCCGTAAAGTCTCTGGGCGGCCCTGTGAACTGGCACCAAATTTGGTGAGTTTTTACAGCATGGCACCATGAGCAGTAACCTACAGTTTAAGCTTTGCTTTCTTGTATTATTATTCTATAAGAGAAATTTTATTTATGATTGCATTTGAAATTTTTTATATTTTTTTATTTGTATCTGTATTCAATCAGTGTTAAAATGTTTGATAAATAATATTCATGCTCATCTTTCATTGTAAGAAAAATAACAGCAACAGCTTTAAATGTATCATTCCTAAATATTCATCATTTTTGGTACATCATTCATTAAAATGTGCTAGTTTAAAGTTTTAAATCAATGTATTTCAAAGAGGAGGATTTAAAAAAAATACTTGATATTTAAAATTAAAATTCCTATTAAAGGAAAAATAAATTATCTAACACTTCAAAGCTGTGCATACTTATTAATATATTAAATATAAAAATGTTCAGTTTTCTTTGCACCATGCATTCTAAAGATTTCTTCAGTAGAACCATTTTGAGATTTATAAAATCTGCATTAATTGATATTTATGACAGCCTTTTTAGGATTTTTTATTGTAAAAATTGTATTTGGGTCAGTTTAGAACTAGATTTTAGTTGTCTGCTCTCTTACTTGCTTATTCGTTAAACTCAACAGATTATTGTCTAGTGGCTGCTTTCTTGCTGTTCATGTCTTGGGTAAATTTCTTAATATTTATAATTTCTTAAGTTCAGTGTTAGTCGAATTAATGTCTGTGGTTTTAGGATTTATATACAATTTTTAGGTTATGTACAGGTTTTAGGATACATATATTACTTTGTTTTAAACATAATTTATAGAAATCTGATAAATAAAAAATTTGAAGATTTTGTGGGAGTTCTTCAGTTTAATATTTAAAAATTTCTACATTAACTTAATATATTAAGGTAACAAAGTATAACAGTTTTTTTCTTATCACTGGAAAATAGGAGATTCCAAGTTCTTGTCATTCATGACTTTGATCATAGCCAATTTTAGTCATTGTGGGGCCCAACAGCAGAAATTGCTGTGTGGTCCTTCACATTTCTAATATACCTTAAATGATAAAAATTTAATGTGAAGCATACAGGATAAAAATTAGGAATTTGGTCTTATTAAATTTTTTATGTGCATGTAGAAGAATAGAAACACTAAAAGGTAGCTAGACTACATATATTTTATTCACAGAAAAAAATTATTTGCAATTGAATTTTATAGATTTTGGTACTTATGGAAGTTAACGGCCCCTACTATAAATCGTCAATTATAGTTGAAAAACGTCGCCATATATATATATATATATATATATATCTTTATATATAAAAGGCAAAGTCTGTGCGTGTGTGACCGAGTTTCTGTCTGCTCGCGGCGCAGCGCAAAGACGGTAGGTCGGACAGTCTTTAGATTCGACACGAAGATGCCTCCCGAGGTCTCATTATGCACCTCGAAGCCCTTTTTTCGGTTTTTTAATTAGATTTTCCGTAATTAAATATTTAGTCGCGATTTGGAGCTCCCGGACGAGTAAAAGCCCCGTAAATCCTAACGTATCCGTCCAAGAATTTTTTTTTTCGGACGAGCCTATACGGGAAAGATGACACTATACGGAAATCACAATTAAAATTGTCTGTCTTAATTTATCGATTAATTGTGATTTTTTTTCGATCGCCTGTACGCACCCGTTTTTCGGAAAAAAAACGCGATTTTGTCCGTGACCCTTTTTTCCAAATTGTCGAATCGATACGTAAATGTCGTTACATTTTTACGAAATTTTTATCTCAGAGACCCTAAACATCACAGTTTCGAAAGCCAGAACCAAAATTAATTTACAAATTGTAGTTATTTTTTAATAATTTATTTTATGATTCGGAAACTCTTGCGAGAAATCTCATTTTGGAGATTTCGTTCTTCATTTCCGGACGAAGGTAAAATAGGAGAAAAACCAGTTTTTCGACGTCATGCACGTGATGTGTTGGGGCGTTTGTTTTCTATGAGGGATTCGGTGGTTAAAGGAAATCGATTACTATTGCAGTGATAATCGATTAAAAAATCACATTTAGTAATGCCGTAATTTTTTTGGCCAGCACTTAGTTAATATCATATAATTTGTGGTGTATTTGTGGAAAAAATCTATGAAGATTTCAAAGAATTTCAGCATGTGGAGGATGTGATATATTCGCTTTCAAGGAAATCGATTACTATTGCAGTGATATTCGATTAGTAATCCTATGTCAAAAATTTTGCCAAAATGTGCCAGAAAGGATTAAATTTATATGGGTAAAATAATGTATCGTGGTGAGGAAAAGGATGACAGCGACGCCCATTAACAAAGGGTTAAGGCTACTAAAAAATTGGTAATTACATTACCCGAGCAACGCCGGGATGGGTACAGCTAGTATATATATATATATGAAATGACCCGAATGGTCATCTCTTGAAATAGGAGCTTACATCGTGGCCGGAAAATAATAAAGTCAGCTTCAGGAACAAAGGGATTTATTTACGAATAATGCTCTCTCTGTACATATTCTACATGGAGTGGGAGACAAAGTAGGTGAATGATTTACATATTGGTGACTTATTCGTGGCGTAGTTTGAACTTCTCAGGTGAATAATAAAATCTGAATTTTGATGAATGTACAATTTCAGTGGGTTTTTTCATGTGGTAATTTTCTTTATCAATTTCATAATTAACTTCAGATAAATTTCCGGCTATGATGTAAGCTCCTATTTCAAGAGATGACCGTTTGGGTCATTTCATGTCAAATCAACACAATTTTTTACAAAATCCGAAATGACCACCCCAGATTTTGACGATTTTTGGCACACTTGCAGGTTTCATAGACATATGAAAAAATGTCAATTCTTAGTGGTCTTACTTTATCGGTTCAAACGTTATTAAACATTAAAATTTCAATTTTTTGCAAAAAAAAAAAAACACCACATATGTCGGTCTTAAAATGGCTGTAAAACAGGGACCATTTGAGGTTCAGACCTGAACTTAGGCTCATTTTAAAGCTCTTTTTTAGGGCTTTCACATGATATGCAACATGATAGCATGCATAAAAAAATAATTTTTTAAAATCAATTTGAAATTTTAAAATTTAAATTTCTCAAAAAGCGACAATTTTAAAATTTTGAAAAAATTCTCATTACATGACCATGTGCTGTGTCAACATAACTATTGTATTTGGGCAGATGGCATAAACAATTGAAATTGGTAGATTGAGAAAAAATTTTTGATACCTGATTATAGTTAAATATACGTCTACCCAAAGGCAGTGTATATTTAAAGGCACGTTTAATTTTTATTTCTTTTACAGGAAACGTATCATGTAGTTTATCAAAAATACTATTGAAATTTATATTATTTAATTTAGGGTTAGTAAAATTTTTTACACAATAAGTATTATTTGCAATGTCATATTTTTAAAATAAGTTTATTTTTAAAATGATTAGTTTGTGTTAATAGTAAATCATATACCAGATGCTGAAAATGATAATTCTTTAGTTTAGTACTTAAAAATAGATGATAAAGCTTAATGATATGTTTTTTATTGACAGAAAAAAATCCAAGCTTTTAATTTTTTATATTCATAATCATTAATAAACTTTCTTGAAAATTTAATAAAGCATTTTTCTAAAAATTGCATTCAAAACCCTTACTTTTATTATAATTTTTACCTCTTTTAGTTCTTTTTGCTATCTTAGTTTCTTCGATTAGTTGGGGGTAAATAGGATAAGCTGACACATTAGTAAAATTGAACTTAACAATATTTTTCTGCTTATATATTTGATTAAGGCCATATGGAAAAAATAGTTTTATTATTTTGCATATATATATTTTCATAAAATAACCTGTGAGAGGGTGATTTAATAATGTCTACAATGGAAATAATAATGTTATCAAAATTATGTTTATTGAAATTATGAAATTCAATATTTTGTGGTTGACTATTTTGTATGTTATATTTTTTAATATTAGAACGGTGTAAATTAATTATATACATATATATATATATATATATATATATATATATATATATATATATATATATATATATATATATATATATATTACATGTATACATATATATATATTTATACACATATACACTGAAGTGCCACTGAATTAGGGATAGCAAAGCCTATGCAATTGTGTAGCGCATCATGTATGCGCAAGTGAGGGCGCTGTGGTAACTGCATATATAGCGCGTACTGTGGTTCTGAATTAGTTGTTGGAATTACCAGTATGGGTAAAATGCCTGATTTAGACGCCTTCGATCGCGGACAAATCGTAAGTACGCGACGCATGGGCCATTCAATTTCCGAAATCGTCAGACAGCTAGGATTTTCAAGGTCGACGGTGTCAAGAGTATACCAAGAATACATGGATGGTGGAAAAAAAAACTAGCGATCGGGCAAACTGCAAAGGACAATTAGCCTTGACAGTGCGTGGTGAGAGACGGCTCAGGCGTATTGTACGTAGCCAGCGAAGCCAAACATTAGCTCAAATAACCACCCTTTTTAATGACGGTGCCAGTCGTACAGTCAGTAAACGGACAGTGCAACGCTCGCTTCACCGTATGGGTTTCGGGAGCCGTCGATCTACGAGAGTACCATTGCTCTATACTCGCCATCGGGCTGCACGTCTTGCCTGGGCAAGAGAGCACAGAGACTGGAGTGTAGAGGACTGGAAACGAGTAGCATGGAGTGATGAGTCTCGATTCCGACTACTTAACGCCGACGGGAGGCTGAGAATATGGCGTCAGGCTCATGAAGCCATGGATCCTCCATGCCTGGCTGGAACTGTACAAGGGCATGGTGGCTCAATCATGGTCTGGGGTGTTTTTTGGTGGCACAGTTTGGGATCTTTGGTTGCAATCTTTTGGGATCTTTGGTTGCAATGGAATGTACCAACCTCCCTCAATGCAATTCGGTACGTAGAGTTGCTGGGTGATCACCTCCATCCGTTTATGCTGTTCTGTTATCAGCACGGTAATGGAGTTTTCCAGCAAGACAACTGTACCTCTCACAAGTCCCGGTTGGCTACTGGCTGGTTGGATGAGCATTCCTCTGACTTCTCTGTCATGAATTGGCCACCTAGAAGCCCAGACTTAAATCCTATTGAGCATCTTTGGAATGTTTTGGAACAAGGCGTGAAAGGCCATCACACAGCACCAAAGAACCTTACTGAATTATGAACAACTTTAGCCAATATTTGGCAAGCCATTCCCGTGGAACGTTTCCAGAAACTTGTTGAATCTATGCCTCGTCGTGTGGCAGCCGTTATCAAGGCCAGAGGAGGCCCAACTCGTTATAGGTAGGTATCCCTAATTCAGAGGCACTTCAGTGTATATATATAAATATATATATATAGATAGATAGATAGATAGATAGATAGATATTTAAAATTAAGATGACTAAAAGGGGCAAATGCGACCATTTAATACTCCAATAACCTACAAGAAGATAGACATATAAAAATAAGCAGAACGGAAGTGGAGGTGGTATAGTTGATGACTGGGGGGGGGGGGAGTTGTGACTCCCCAATCCCGGTTAAATATGTTTTGTGTCAGGCAACACTCCCGGAGGTCGGCTATAACACCAAGACAGTTAGAAACAATTATGAAGAACATTTTTTTTAGATGAAACTGATAAGTTAAACCATATAAGAAGTTTGAGTACGAAAAAAAATTTAGTGTCATAGTAGTGGATTTGATCGTTGTCCTATATATAGGACAACATGTAAATCTGAAGATAATAAAAGTTTGGTAAGTTTTACAATTTTATATCTTTCATTGCGTCTTTATGAAGCTAATCCATAAATTTTGAACAAAAGAATAAATTTTTTCAATATTTGGTCAAATACGGGTTAATATAAACACCTTTCATCGTCCTACAGATGAGAGTTGCTTTTGCCATTCTTTGGAAGTTGGTAAGTGAACAGTAAGAACGGTCTATCGGGGCGGCGGGTCCGGGCGTTAGCTCAGACTGGTGGTCGGTGCGGTTGCTGTTTTTTGTGCTGTTTTTGTTGTTTGCATTTTTGATATGTTTTGTTTGGTACCTAATATTTGTAAACAATGGATTGATATCGATTCACAGGACTTATATTTGGTGTTTATTTGTGAATTGAATTTTTATGGCTTAATATTTGTGTATATTTTTGTATATAATAGCTGTTCTTAGTGTCTACTGTGTATAGTACATATTTAAGGTATTATGCTGAAACGTTGTTGCATTTAGTGGAAACCGTCTTATAATGGGTTAATGAAAGTGGCTTTAATTGTCTTGCTTATTGTTTAAAGTTGTATGTTTTAGCTCGTGTATATATTGATTGAAATGTAAATACAATGTACTATTGGTGTTAATATTTGTTTGTATATGTATTTTAGAATTATATGTGTTTATTTATGGGTGTAGAGATGCAAACATCCAATACAATATGTTTGAGTGTATTTGAATAGGTGTATGTGTGGAGCGGTGATTTAGCTGCACGCTTCCGATCGGTCGACGGTTCCGGCTCCGCAACATGCCAAAAAAAAATTAAATTAATAAAATTTAATGAGAAATTTCAGGAGTAAATAGCGACAATAAAATTCAATCTGCATAGTGTTATTAATTATTAAAAAATTAAATTGAAAATTTACGTTAAATCGGGTATATTATTAATTGGTAAAACTTTAGTAAGGCTTTAGTAGGGCTTATATCAGTAACACGGGGTTGTATCTATAATAGTTAAATTGAATTAGTCGTCATTTAATGGAAAGGGGGTTTAAAACAGGTTAAGAGTCATTTCATAAATTGAAAACAATGTTCAGTATGTATTTATGGATTAGTACAGTTTCAAGTTAGTCAGTTTAAGTAATTGTGGTGAATAGGACTGGGCTTTATATCGATGTAACGCAAATATCGATTTAGTACTAATATCGACGATGCGATTTAGAGCTAACATCGTTTGCGAAATATCGAAATTCCGATGTAACGCACTACATCGATATAACGCCGACATCCGCGACCGCGATATTCCGGAATTCCGATGCAAAAACGAAAGAAAAATGCAGTTACGGCCCGCGCCAACATCGATTTAAGCCGCGCATGCGCCCAGCTTGCTAAATCGCCACCCCGATTTAAGGAAGACGATCCACGCTCCAGAATTCGATTTAAGCTGCGCATGGGCACTGCTTGCTAAATCGCCACCCCGATTTAAGGAAGACGATCCACGCGCCAACATCGATTTAAGCTGCGCATGCGCCCTGCTTGCTAAATCGCCACCCCGATTTAAGGAAGACGATCCACGCGCCAACATCGATTTAAGCTGCGCATGCGCCCTGCTTGCTAAATCGCCACCCCGATTTAAGGGAGACGATCCACGCGCCAACATCGATTTAAGCTGCGCATGCGCCCTGCTTGCTAAATCGCCATCCCGATTTAAGGAACACGATCCACGCGCCAGAATTCGATTTAAGCTGCGCATAGGCAGTAATAATTGTAATTTTATTAATTATGTATAGCAGAGATGTCAAATAGAATTTATCAAAGTACCAAAATTTAAGTACTAAATTGAAAATATGTATGTTTGTAATAAATAATAAACAAATTAAAGAGATAGAGTACAATATTAAATAGTACAGTATTAAATATATAAGTGTCAATAGATAGTTAAATATTTTAATAGTACTTACTTATATTTGAAGAAAACTATTATGATTTGTTACAGTTTACTTAAGTTTTTTATTTCATGTTACTTTCAAGATTTTTGCTATCAGGTTGGTATGTTGTTGATTTCAAGGTATTAATTATAATCCACTATTCTGTATTAAACAGCTCTTTAAAATCATCCCTGTTCCACCTATTTAGAACAAGACTTATTTTTCCAGGCAATTCACACTTTTCTTTGACTTGAGCATATCAAGCAAAGCAACTTATTTATTTTTATTGAAATTTCAAATTTTTTTCTGGCATGTAGAACCTTGGCAAGAAATTTGCCAATGTGCAACAAATTTGCCATTACTGATGTATAAGTAATGTAGAAGAATAATTATTTTAAAATTATTTCATTCAATGAATAGTTTAATTCAGAGAAAGTAATTTTTCTAATCTTTATTATATTTCAAATGAAATTTCCCCCACTAAGTTTAATTAATAAAATTAATTTATTTATATTGTCTTTGTTATAAAAGATGGCTAACATCTTCAGCTTAATAACATATACGTGCAGGGGGGAGGGTCAAGATAGGGACATATTCTACAGCGGAGTTAAATCGATTTATCACTAAATCGCGATGTTAGACTGATGATAAATCGATTTAAGAAATCTCTAAATCGCCCAGGCCTAGTGGTGAATTAGTGTCGTTGTCAACCATATGTAGATAGAAATAGGTAAATTTGATATGAACTGTAGAAATTTGTTAAGTTATGAGCAGGATTGCTGTCGTGGCGATCGGTATCAGAATCAACTTTGCCGTATAAACTTTCCGCTGTGGACGGCATATCTTATTGAATTAATTAAAAACCATACATAAGTTTAAACACTCCCCCCCAGAAAAGTAATAAATTTTAAAAACTTGATAAAAAATGAAAAATTGAGAAAATTAGTATATACAGTGGGATCTCGGTCGATCGTTCCCCGGACTATCGTTTTCCCGTATGTATCGTTTATTTCACCCAGTCCCGAATAGATTCCATAGAAAACAAGCAAAAACAGACCGCATGGATCGTTCCTGGATCCATCGTTTTCCCGCAATATTCGTTCAGAAAATCGCACCTTTATATTAATTTATCGGATCGATCGTTTTTTCATAACTGAACCTGAAATATAAATGTCTGGATTGAGCTAGACTGACGCTCTAATTAAACAATGAGCAGAACATTTGAGATGCACGGTCTCGTATTTTTTGTTCTCTCCTATTTAGCTTGGTTTCGCGTTATCGTACCACTCCCATTTTTTGTTCGTCGTTGTGTTCCTTAATTCTTTACCCCTGGAGTATACTATTTTCGGAAACTTATTCCAAATTCTCCGACTATTCAACATTTCTGTTCTTAACAGCAATGGCTCACAGTCAGCCGACCTCAGCGGTTCCTGCTGCCCTCATGCCTTGGGTTTTTTCTGTTTTGGGGGTTCTTTTCTGTTAGCCTTGGTTGGGAGGTGCCCTGGTGTTTGGTCTAGGGTGTGAGAAATTTCTGATTGCTGTAGTTCCACACTGGCCCATGAATGTTTCAGCCAGAAGCGGAACTTCCTGGTGGTCTTATGGCGGACGCCATCCAGTGCAATGGAATGGTTCTAGTTACAAACGATTCACGGCTGGAGCTTCTTTATACTCTCACACAATAGCCGATACCGAAAAGAATGCAATTTGCAACACAGGAAAAATATCGTTTGCTTGTGGAGAGAAAACTGCCCCAAAACAAACGAAGATTAAGTACTTTTATTTGAATCAAAATTCCTGTGTATCTACGTATGTCTTTTTATTATTATTATTATCTTGGATTTCAGTACTTTGTAGTTTTATCTTCAGTTACAATGCTACAGGTATGTATGCATTTGTGTATGTTAGAAAATATATTTTAGAGATATAAAACTTTAAGGTATGTTAATACATTTTTGTATGTTCCCACATCCATCGTTTAGTTCAGTCAGACCCTTCGAAAACGATAGATAGATCGAGATTCCACTGTACCAATATTTTTTTAATATAGCAATATCAAAAAATACCAATTTTTCTTTCAAAAATTTCTTTAATTATACTACACTTTAATAAGCAGCAATCACTCAGCACTCCCACTTAAAACCTTTTTATTATTCTGAAAAATAAAGAATTACAATAGAAAAAGATCTTTGAAATATACAAATAAAGCGTTAAAACAATTGTTATCAATTCATTAATCATTTATTACGAAGAGGTGAAGACAACATTTCAATGCGAAAAAAGCCTGTTCATAAACAAACACCCTCCCGCATATTATGAAACAAACGATAACGTTTTCCTTCAGGCTGCTGTGTACTAGCCCTATTGGTTTCACTCACCTCAAAATAAACCTATGGAGAAAATTTGTGCAAGGATTGCTGACTTGTATTTACAGATTTTTTTGAAAAAATTTTACCCCCTAATGCAGAAAAATTTTACACCTTGGGGCATTTTTCATTAAAAAAAGCAAGTAATATTTTAAAATTTAAATTTCTCGGGGGGGGGGGGGTAATATGGTATAGTGTGTTTTAAAGGCGCATCAATTCCTTTCGTAGACAAAATTCATAAAATGAATTCTGTTACAAGACGGGGAAAAGTTCAGGATATAATAAAATACCATTTTTATTGGATTATCAGTATTTATGTAGCTGTAAATAGTTGGCACATTTCCTCCGTACGTCAACATTGAGGTGAGCGAATCCAATAGAGTTAGTACACAACAGCCTTAAGTCGGAGGTTACCGAGGTGAAATTTTTATTCCATATGTCACGCATCGGTATGAGTATCGTACTTTAGCCAAAATTTTAATTTAAAAGATATGTAATGTGGTTATATTTCTACTAAAGTGTATATATGTAATATATCCATTACATCATGTCCTTAAAATATAACCTCAAAAGGAAAAGTAGCTCATATTTACATGGTTGGAGCTAGACTCAGCCTGAAAGGAAATAAAATTTAGATGTAGTCTGGCCGAACCGTTTTATTAGAGCGACAGAGGTACATCAGTGCATGCGAGATGCTCGGAAGCTAATAATATCACCTTTCAACCTTACGCGCGAGAGGCGAGGTACATGTGGCTGTTATTTTGAAGGGTCAGCAAAAAATCGGGTCTCGCGATGTGAACCCACTCCTTTCTCCAGAAGTATATACGTGTCGAAATGCGTGGCATGCGTTTTATGGGAAGTTCTGTTGCTAAGGGTTTTGGTAGCGATAAATTGAGATTACTGCGAATTGGATTTAGGAAATGGAATTTAAATTCTAGAATGGAGGGCCTAATTTTTAATTTATTACAAATATGTAATTTTTCTTTTATGGCTGAGAAATTGTTTCTTTAGTATATTACCGCTCTGTGTCAAATTAGTATGTGACTGGTTAAGATTCAAGTTACACCCCACATTCATTCGGCATATTTTATTTAACACTTGCAGAATTTTAAAAGAAATACAATAATAAATTGTTGGAAAAATAACATTGTTAAATCATCTTTAAGAAGTTCTGAATTAATATTTCTTAGTATGTAAGTTTAAAATTGTTATCAGAAGTAATTTATGAGGAACATCGCATCGTATCGTATCGGTGTGGTTTTATTTTGTTTAGCATGTTTATTTCGTGTTTATAATCTCGTAATGCAATATTTACAGTGTCGATCTGTAAAAGACCTTATCAGCCGTGTATTCCTGAAGTGCTTGTCATAGACTGCAAGAGATCCAAAGATAACTGTTTTGAAATGTTTGACTTACATTATGTGAAGAATCGCATAAAGGTATTATGCAGTAGATGAACGGAGGGGAATTTGAAGAATTTATACTATTGTCAGTTCTAATGTTTTATATACACGACATACTAGATTAAAATTTGGAGAGCGTGGTGAAAAATATATGTAGCCCACAAACTACAATCTAAAGAAATATGCCTAAACAAACCAATAAGCCTCATATTCTGTGATTAATTCCTGAAATAATTTTATATATTTTATTAGATTTATAAACTGTTTAAGCTGATGGTAACCGAACTTTTCCATAAGATGTTAATCTCTGGAAATTCTGGAAGCATTAAACTGAATAATAAATGAGGAAATTATTCTAAATTACGAACAGCTAAAAGGAATAAAGGGGGAGAAATATTAATATTGTTTATCCATTATTGATCGGGCCGATAGCAGTTTGGTGTATATCCCTTCAAACCGGAATATATGAAATCCCAGCGCGAACTTATGATCTACCAGGACAAAATAATAAGGATAGCTAAGAAACCTCGTGGCCTAATTATAATAAATTTAAAATACTCAATAATTTGATTAATCCAGAACATAATTTATGACACCTTAGTTTATAGATATCTCATTCCCTAGCACACAAACTTATATATTACTATTGATTTAGCTTGAAAAATACGAAAAGAGCGTGATGGCACAGTGTTAATAGATCTCAATCAATTTCATTTCTCCTCTCTTTGCAGGTGCCCGGTGCAGATTGTGAGATGCGAAACTAAAGTGTTTGTGATATCCACAAAATTAGACTTTGAAGGAATTGCTGGCAGTTACAGTTTTGTGATATTTTCTGAACAGTGACATTCAAAAACACGTCTCCATACTCATAATGGACGGAAAACTTTGACTTGCTCAGTATGTGAGAAAAGATTTTCTCGAGAGGTTTAATTATAAACACATCTCCCTACCAACATAGGAGAGGAACCTTTCGCTTGCACTGTATGTGGTAAAATGTTTTCAAATCAGTCTGATTTTAAAAGCCATCAACGTACCCACACGGGTGAGAAACCTTTGGACTGCACTGTGTGTGGAAAAAGATTTTCTAATCATGGTCATTTAAAAAAACATCTCCGCATCCACACGGAAGAGAAACCTTTCGCCTGCACTGTGTGTGGGAAAAAGTTTCGTTCACCAGGGACTTTAAAAAGACATCTCCGCATCCACACGGGGGAGAAACCTTTCATCTGCACTGTATGTGAGAAAAGATTTTCCCAACACAGTGATTTAGTAAGACATCTCCGCACCCACACAGGTGAGAAACCTTTTGCATGCACTGTATGTGGGAAAAGATTTTATGCACAGGATTCTTTAAAAACACATCTTCGGGTCCACACGGGGGAGAAACCTTTCGCATGCTCTCTGTGTGAGAAAAGATTTCGTCAACGTGGTAGTTTAACAAGACATCTCCTCACCCACACAGGCGAGAAACCTTTTGCCTGCAATGTATGTGAGAAAAGATTTTCTACACATAGTCAATTAAAACCACATCTCCGCATCCACACGGGAGAGAAACCTTTCGCCTGCACTGTATGTGAGAAAAAATTTTCCCAAAACAGTGATTTAGTAATACATCTCCGTACCCACACAGGAGAGAAACCTTTTGCCTGCAATGTATGTGAGAAAAGATTTTCTACACATAAGCAATTAAAAACACATCTCCGCATCCACACGGGAGAGAAACCTTTCGCCTGCACTGTATGTGAGAAAAAATTTTCCCAAAACAGTGATTTAGTAATACATCTCCGCACCCACACAGGAGACAAACCTTTCGCCTGCACTTTATGTGGGAAAAGATGTTCCCGACACAGTGATTTAGTAAATCATCTCCGCACCCACACAGGAGAGAAACCTTTCGCTTGCACTTTATGTGGGAAAAGGTTTTCTGTACAGGGTTCTTTAAAAAGACATCTGCGTACCCACACGGGAGAGAAACCTTCTGCCTGCAATGTATGTGAGAAAAGATTTTCTACACATAGTCAATTAAAAACACATCTCCGCATCCAAACGGGAGAGAAACCTTTCGCCTGCACTGTATGTGAGAAAAAATTTTCCCAAAACAGTGATTTAGTAATACATCTCCGCACCCACACAGGAGACAAACCTTTCGCCTGCACTTTATGTGACAAAAGATGTTCCCAACACAGTGATTTAGTAAATCATCTCCGCACCCACACAGGAGAGAAACCTTTCGCTTGCACTTTATGTGGGAAAAGGTTTTCTGTACAGGGTTCTTTAAAAAGACATCTGCGTACCCACACGGGAGAGAAACCTTTCACCTGCACTGTATGTGAGAAAAGATTTTCCCAAAAGAAATGTTTAGTAATTCACCCGTGCTCCCACACAGGGGAGATACCTTTCGCCTTCACTGTATGTGAGAAAAGATTTTCTAAACAGTAATATGAAAAAGCTTCTTCGTACCCACGTACGAGAGAAACCTTTCACCTGCTTTGCATGTCGAAAAATGTTTTCTCTGCAGTCTGATTTTAAAAGACTTCTCCTTACCTGCACGGGAGAGAAACCTTTCGACTGCACTCTATGTGGGAAAAAGTCTTCTGAACAGTATAATTTTAAAAAAACATGTCTGCACCCACACAGGATAGAAACCATTTTCCTGCAGTGTATGTGAGAAAAGGTTTTCTCGACAGGGTTTTTTAAATTCACATCTCTGCACCCATCAGGAAAGAGAAACCTTTCGCATGCAGTGTATGCGAAAAAGATTTTCTTTTTGTTGGAATTTGAAACGCGTCTCCTTATTCACGGGGGAAAGAGATTTGGGGTGCATTGTATGTGAGAAAAGCTTTTCTGAACTCGATCGTTAAAAAATCATGTTTGTACCCGCACAGAAGAGAAATCTTTCGTCCTCACTGTGTGAGAGAAAAGTTTTTCTTTCCAGTGCTTTAAAAATACATCTGTTTACTCAGAAAGAGAGAAACCTTTTTATTACACTATGTGAGAAAGATTTTCTGCAGAGGTTAATTCAAAAAGAAAAACCTCTTCATCTGCAGGGTATGACAGAGATGGCTTGAGAACCTATGAAAAACTCGTATCTCTACCCATTCAGGGATGTAACTAGCTCTCTATTATCGTATGATACAGGTTTCTTTAGCGAGAAGAAATATTTTTGTCTCACCGTGGGTAAAATGTACTTGAAATTCGAATTAACACTCAGCTTTGACTGTGAATACCTCACGTGGTTCAATTTTTGGAATGAATTTAGTGTTTTATGACGTTTTTCTTTTGAATTTTTAAAAAAACATATCGATACGATATCGGTCATGACCACGATCCTTGAATGGATAATTTACCCTCCAAAGGGATTGAAGTAAAAGAACCTGTAATTATACCTTATTACCCTGGGGGAAAGGGTTTCATGAAATGTCACAATTGGTTTTTGTTTTTGCCTAATATTTAATTATAATTTTTAAGATGTAACTATTTTTTTCTAGTATGAATAATTATATAAATTAATATTTTATGACTTCTTGTCGAGACGCAATAAATTTTGACATTTTTGTCTTTCAATTAATTAAAATTAATTTAGCTTTTATTATTTTATTAGAAGTGTTAATATGCAGCCAAAGTAATGTGTGATAAGCAATGAGATCATTGTGTTAATGACAGAGTACTGAAATGATTTATATAAATTTCTCCTCCAGAAAAATTAAAAAGTGTGTAATACTAAAATTTATTTAAAACCTGTACACCTCTGTAATTCTAAACTTTCAGATTAATTTTTCTTTTCCAAATATATTCAGTGATTCAAGACACATTTCAAACACTTCAATGTAAACACTACAAAACACTACAAAATAAGACATGTTCAAACACTACAAAATAAGACAGAACAGCATGTCTAGAAATAACACTTTAAATTCGATCGATACTTCTATTTCAAAACAATGAGAACTAAATTTCACTTTTATTGCTAGCAAAGCGATAAATAAAAGTTCTACTTCGAATTAAGACATCATATCTTTCACTAAATAAAATAATCGTAAACATAAATGTACTAAGCGTACTTTTGTCACTAAATACGAATTGATAAACAGTTTTGATTTCAATACAAGAAACAAACCAGATTTGATTTCAATTTTTAAAAAAAGAAGACTTTTGATTTTAATTTTAAAAAATGGAACACTTTCGTTTTCTTTTCAGAAACCAGAACACTTTTGCATTCATTTTAAAAAATAGCACTTTTGAATTGAATTCAAAACAAAGAACACAAGCGGAGAAAACTTAAAGACTATACTATACACTTCAAGTATGATACTTACACTTACACAGTCTTGAATAGAAAACACTAGAAGAAATCTATCTAAAATTAATAAAATCGGTCGTTTAAATCAATTTCGATGCGGGGTGCATTACACTAAAAATCGTCACATTTGTTTTTCATGAGTAAAACTAAAACTTCGGATGCATTAAACTTTTCTACGTTTGTTAGTAAGCATCTCCTGGTTTCCATTTAAGAAGAAGCTTCTGTAAGCTGTATTTACGTAAATTGGAAACCAACGGCCGGCGATATCTGTTAACCATGTGGACAGGTTGTTCAAAAACGAATTCTGGTCAGGATTCCTTATGAACGGGTGTTCATATATGCTTCTGCTTTTACGTGAAGGACATTTTTCGTGTCTACAAGGATTGGTTAATTCAGCCTCAAGTTTGGGTGTCATTTTTTGTAGATGTTGGTATTTTACGTTTATAACTGCTCATAATACATGAAGGAAAAGCACTTTTGTCCTTTTCCTTCATGAAAAGGCGAAAACCCTTTTCTTGACTGATGGCATGTCACGTTTCAACGTAGTCCTCAAATTGTCATAAGCATCCATCTTATCTGCTAATTCTTCGGGTGAATTTCCCTCCGTCGATTCGTCGATGAAAAGATTCTTGACGTCTCCATTTACTTCTTAATTTGATCTGCTATAATGAGGGATTTCAAGTCTTCAAATGTCATGACGTTTAACGCCTCCATCCTTCAAAATAGTCTCGTAGCTCTAGTGGAGTAGCGAGGGAGGGGCAAAAGGGTCTATCATGCCCCGATTCTATATATTATATTACTATATGTTTTTCGGGGGGGCGCCAAAGAGGTATCGTGCTCCGGGCGCCAGTTATACTCGCCACGGCACTACGTAGCTCGAAGTAAATATCTCTATATGTCCCTTCAAGAGACTTTTTGTGCGTAGCGAACAATTGGCGGGATTTCTCAGCGCTCATATTATAGCGTTTCAGAAGTATGGTTTTGACGTGCTGATAATTCGATTTTTCTTCTGATTCTCTGGAAATAAGCTTAGCAACTTCTGCTTGTATTACTCCAATTAGGAAGGCAACCCACTTTGGCAATTTCAGGAACTTTGACTTCTTTCGAAAAGATTCAGATATAGTGCAATATCTCCTTCTGTTGGATCGAAACTTGGGATAAGTTTCATCAGTTCATATTTCGGGAAGTCATCATCCGTCGTATGTGAAATTCCATTTTCGATGAATTTCTTCTGAACTTCGAGACTCAATCTCAACTTCTGAAGTTCATATTCTCTTATTTTATCCAGTTTTGCATGGTCTATGGCTCTCTTTTCTTCCTCTTCTCTTGTCTTTCGTTCATCGACAGTGTTCGACAACAGAGATTTCATCGTGTCTTCTTTATACTGAAGCGACTTCAGTATTTGTTGGGTGATTTGTAAAATTTGAAGACCCTGATCCACGATCAAACCTATTTCTTCACCCAAATTCCTCAAATCATCCTTTTTCGCTTGGGGAAGGAAGTCCATTTTTGAAATGTTTGAATTTTACAATTGTTTCACGAAATTGATATATTTTATCCAAAAGTATTTACAACAATCAATTGCTTTTCCAGAAAAATTAACAAGTGTGTAATACCAATATTTCTTTAAACTTTTTACACCTGTGTAATTCTAAATTTTCTGAATAATTTCTCTTTATTGAAATATGTACAGGAATTCAAGATACATTTCAAACATTTTGTACAAAATAAATCCGAACAGCATGTCAAGAAATAACACTTTAAATTAATTCGATCGATAATGCTTTTTCAAAACAATCAGAACTAAATTTCTATTTTATTGCTATCAAAGCGAAAAATGAAAGTGCTACTTCGATTTAGACAGCATATCTTTCACTAAATAAAATAACCACAAACATAAGTGTAATACGAGTACTTTTGTCACTATATAGGAATTGATAAAGACCTTTGATTTTCATACAAAATATAGAAAACTTTTGATATCAATTTTTAAATGAAAACTTTTGATATCAATTTTTATGAAATGAACTCTTTTGATTTCACTTCAAAACAAAGAACACTTTTGATTACAATTTTTATCTCCCTTAAATTAAATTTCATGTTTCGATTCAGAGAACAGAACACTTTTGATTTTAATTAGGAAAAATTAACTCTTTTGATTTCAATTCAAAACACAGAACACTTTTAATTTCAATTTTAAAAAAGTGAACATTTTCGGAACCAATTTAAATGAGCTGTGTCTGGAG
The DNA here is from genome assembly GCA_907164885.2 of Dolomedes plantarius. Taxonomy (NCBI): domain Eukaryota; kingdom Metazoa; phylum Arthropoda; class Arachnida; order Araneae; family Dolomedidae; genus Dolomedes; species Dolomedes plantarius. The sequence goes on from OU015499.1 coordinate 79,712,910, forward strand.
TTCGGTTTAAATGCTTGAATATTTGCTTGCACTAACTGAAAGGATTTTAGAGCAGGAAGATTTTTTAAAAAAATTAAGCAGTTTAAAAAGTGCTAATAACATATGCTAATACAGTAAGTCTTACTATCCAAATGGATTAAAGCTGACTGGCCGTAACGAGATTGTCGTAGGAAGATTTTAAAATAAAATCAAACAGTTTATAAATTTCTTATAACATATGCTAATACAATAAGTCTATTACTATCCGAATGGATTAAAGCTGACTGGTCGTAAAGGAGATTTGAAGATCATATAACAATAGTGATAGAAACTGGAAAAGCCAAGCGGGATTTATACAGTTAGCATCATTTCTGCAGCAGAGTACAACTTATCTCAACATATTACATTAAGCAGCCCATTTGCTTTATGGGTTATTTTCAAATGAATTTTTAAATTGTCCTAGATATGAAAATCAATTAAAGAGAGATGCACATGCTACTTATTAGTGCTATCGCACATGACTCTACTAATTGCTCATACCGTATAGATAATTGGTTTCATGTTTATATTGATGGATCTCTTGTTTCAGAGAGATGACTGTGCAGGTACAGGGGTGACCTTTGATCTCATTCCCCTTTACATTTCTGTGTAAAGAAACTCCACACATTTCAAAGGAGAAATTGAAGCCCTTTATGTAGCCCTTAAATAGCTATTTATTCAAAGATCTTCTTTTAAAATTACAGTAATAATATGACTCATGTTGTGCATTAAAAACTATTGGCAAAAATTATCTGCATAGCAATATGTATAATAGAATGAAAAAAATATCTTACAACTCTGAATTGAAGTGTATTAGAAAGCATTTCGACCTGTAGAAATAGGTACCAAGATTCTCCAGGTACCCACAAGACCAATGTCATTAGATACAGCTAAACTCTTTGTCAAGTGAAGCATCAAACAGAATTCATATGAACTGATTGTTTGATGTTTATATTAAAATCATGTCTATATGTCATTTTTTTACTCAAAAGAATTATTTAGGAAGAAATACAAACGTGACAATTTTATCAAATCTTTCCAAAAAAATGATAAATAATGCTTTGCATATTTTCTTTGTTACAAATTAATAAATGACCAGTATTTACACAGTATATAAGTTATGACTGATATTTGAATGTAAATTTTTATGCATGTTGTGAAGACATTTACTTACTGATTACTTATGAGATTAATCTCTTAAAATTTTTCAAGGTCTACTCAATACTTTAACAATAAACGCAAATTTTCTACTTACATGCAATCTTCAGAAAGAGAAAATCTTAGTTATGCAAAGTTCAAAAGGGTTTAATGCATATAATTACTCATATAATTAAACGGTTTAAAATAAAATATATAAAATGCAATACTAAAAATATAAATTTCTACATTTTAAATACACTCTGTCACAAAAAAATATATGCACCCAGAAGGAAACGAGCTACTATCACGAAAATTATCATGTGGTGTATGAGGAGATAAGCAAATGATTACAAATTCAGAAGAACAGACCGTTTTATTAAGAAGATATGGCATGAAAAATGTTACAAATCAGTAAGCAGAAAATCCACCTCTGGCAGCTATACAAGCCGAAACACGGCGTGGCATCGAATCAATGAGGTCACTTCTGAACTCCTGCGGAAGATCATGGCATAATCTTTGCAACTGGGCAGTTAATTCACCAGTATTCCGGGACGGCTGCAGTTGTCTTCCAAGAACGTCCCAGACGTACTCTATTGGCGAGAGGTCTGTTGACCTCGCAGGCTATGGGAGTACGTCATATCCTCGAAGACATTGTTGGGAGAGTCGCGCAGTATATGGACGAGTGTTGTATTGCTGATAAATGGTACCTGGACGACTTGATAGCATTGGCAGTATAACTGGAGTTAAAATCTCGTCCACGTAACTGCGTGCCGTAAAAGTGCGTTGAAGGACGACTAGAAGTGATCGTGTTTCCCAACAAATCGCTCCCCACACTGTCACACCTTGTGTAATCGCCGTATGCCTCTCGACAACAAATGCCGGATCGGACCGGTGGCCTGGCTGCCTCCACACGCGTATGCGCTGGTCATCAGCATTGAGACTGAATCGGGATTCATCGCTGAAGATCACACGCCTCCAGTCGGTCACACTCCAGCTATCCCGAGGTCGGCAAAAATCCAATCGACACTGCCTATGATGTGGGGTCAATAGTAGCCGTCTTAATGGACGTCGGCTCCTTATACCTGCGTCGGCCAGTCGTCTCCGAATAGTTTCCCTTGATACCACCGGATGTCTGGAAAATGGCGTCGAATCGATTCTAGCGACGTTGTTGGTGCGGGCGTAGCCGCTCTTATAATATCGCGATCCTCGTGCGCATTTGTGTTCCTGGAACGCCCTGACCCTCTGCGACTGTAGACTATCCTTTCCGTGATCCATTGTTGCCAACACCGAGCAACTACTACATCGTTCCGACCGAGGTGGCGGCCGATACGCCTGTTCGACCAACCTGCTTGTATGAGGCCTACTATACGCCCCCTGTAAAATTCCGACAATTGTTCGTACTGTCTCCGGTTACGTCTCGGATACATCTTTAGTCACAGTACCGTCCATCCAAGTCGACAGATTTGTTTGAATAACCCTAAGGCACGAGCAATCATGCTTTTAAACTCTCCCAGCTGCGCATCTCTTATGCGCATAGCGCGCTTACCCTTGTCTCATTGACGTCGAAATTTTAATCTGCATATCTCTACATTCCTGCCAAGTTTCGTGATAGTAGCTCGATTTCTTCTGGGTGCATATATTTTTTTGTGACAGAGTGTATATTAGATACAACAATAGACGTTCGAGAAATCTATTTCCTAAAAGCATTAATACAGGATATAAATGGCACTTACACAGAAAACATGTACTTAGGGCCATCTACATTGTTTAAATTTAATTGAAATTACAAATAAGTAAACCTTACTGTATAGAAATACATTTTGTTTCCCATTAAACCTTGACAATAAAATACTATGCATAAGTAACAACGTGTGATAAAAGATGAAATTAAATTAAATGTAAAGTATTAATTGAAGGAACATAATTTGTGTGCTTTTCAAAATAACCACAGAATAGGATTTCCCCAATGGATAGAAAAGTAATACGTGTAGTGTTAAACCGTGAGTTAATTAAGTATAAATAAAGATATACACTGCCCTCCAAAAGTTAAGGTACAACATATTTTTCGAAGCTCACCATTAAAATAAAGACAGTAACAATAAAATTCATAGTGCATATGAATGACAGTATCGAACTTTAAGAAAACTTATGCTAATAACCTTGGTCACCACTTTCAATTTAAAGAATTGCCACTTATATAAGAGAAAATGAGGGAAAATCAAACTACCCTGACTGTGTGTAAGTATTGTGCATGATTGTTCATTTTCAAGTTTTGTTGGTAGTTTCGTTGACAGTACCCAGGAGAGTCTAACAACGTCTCGGAGTAGTCGTTTACCCTATTCATTAAGGTGGCTAGCGATCGGATGGATGGAAATGGGATTGTCACAAGCTGATAGAGCTAGACGTCTGAATGTGTCTCGAAGTGTGGTCCAACGACTGTGGAATCAGTTTACATCAGAAGATTCTGTGTCTAGAAGACATGGTCCAGACCTACTACGAGTTACAACACCTGCGGGGGATCGCTTTTTAGCTCTTTCGGCCCGCAGAAGGAGAGGCATTACTGTGCCTCAGCTTGTTTCATGTCATTTTATCGCTTCAGGGACAAGAATATCCGCTAATACGGTGCGAAGACGCCTGCACAATTGTGGTCTCTATGCAAGACGACGAGCTGTGTGTGTCCCACTTAACCGACGACAGAGAAGCGCCCGTTTCTGTTGGGCAAGAGTGCGCGTTTCCTGGACCAGACAGTAATGGGCTTCTGCGCTCTTCACAGATGAGTCCAGTTTCACAATAGAGAGCGATTCAGGGCGCCTGCTGATCTAGGAGGGAACAATGCAATAGATACGACCAATCCAAAATCGCTGAAAGGCACACTTACAGAGGTGGGGGAATCGTGGTTTGGGCAGGAATCTCTCTCGGTGGTCACACTGACCCGCATGTGTTCCATAAAGGAACTCTGACAGGTGTAAGATATCGGGACGAGATCATTGATCAATATGTCTGCCCATATGTCGCTGCTATTGGTAACGAATTCATTCTAATGGATGATAATGCAAGACCTCCAGGCCGCCCGGACTAGCTACTTTGGTGGCCCTCGGCCAGAGAGTGAGGAGGTGCCTCCTTTCCAAGAGGGAGGTCCGGAGGTCCTCCCCCGGACAATTTTTGAAAGTCGTATGCCTGAAAACCACATTTTTCGCTATTTTGGCACTTGTAAATTATTTGAGTAACGGCAGGATATTTATCAAAAGTTAAGCTATTCTGTTGTAGTTTACTTATTGCAATAGATTTTATATTATTTTTATTATATCTAATCTTATTACACATGATAAAAAATAGTAATTAATTACAAGTGGTTTATTACTTGAAAATTAGAATGAGAAACATTTTCAGATTTAGGCAACTTAACCTGTGCTAAAGCCATCATCTATATCCTACTGCAATACCTCAATAAAAAAAACACGACACAGGGACTCGACAACTTACGTTTTTCTTCTCTTCTCTCAAACAATAAAATTGTCCATTTATTACAAATAAGACTAATTTTAGATCCAAATAAGAACTCAAGTAATTTAACATTTTTTTAAAATTATGGAAAATTATAAATATTTGTATAATGTATCTGGAATCCAGGTAAAATACTTCAACAAAAATCGTTTTCCGCTTTAATATAGAATATATAAACTATTTTTGTAGAATTCAGCAATTGAATTCTACAATAACGGTCAAAATAGACACTAAGTGTTTGGATCATGGAGGATTAAAACGCACTTTTTATATAATACTTCTATAACGGCTTATATGTTATAGTGTAACAATGTTTTTTTTTGTGTTTTTTATATATTTGTTTCTTTTCTATCCTATGATGTGTGGTAATGTTTTTTAGTCTTTTTTATATATTTGTTTCTTTTTTATCCTATGACTAGCTGAATACCCGTGCTTCAGCTGAATACCCGTGCTTCGCTACGGAGTACATTAAAATTGCATACATACAACGGTCAATGTATGCAATTAATGCCAAAAAATATATATATTTATAAAAAATCGTAACAGATATTTTAATAGACATAATAATGTAGAAGAAAATATTGAAATTAAATCTAATAGAACATACAAAAGAATATAGTACAGTTAATATAGCACAGTTTGAGGAACATTTCTTTAACTATATTTTAATATTTTTACCTGAAGTTTACTGAAAACTATTAAAATCAAAAGGGCAAAATTACAGAAAAGGAAATACAGTATAAATAAAAACTAAACACAACTTAAATCAGAACTATAAATGAAAGACCCTGAAATAAAACTGAGATTAAAATCAAGAGTGCAAAATTACAGAAAATGAAATGAAAAGCATGTTTTGAAATTATAGAAATACAAAAACAAAATAAATGACTGAAAAAGCTTGCCTTAAAACTGAGATTAAAATGAAAAGGGCAAAATTAAAGAAAAGGAAACACAGTATAAGATGACAAAACTGCGAACGTGGCCACTAACTGGCATTTTATGACGGTACTGCTGTTTTCCTCACCACGCTAGGCGTACAGCAAAGGCGCCTTATCCGCCTTTCGCAATATTTGCAAGGCGAATATTCCGCAGTAGGGATATTTTTCCTTAATTATTTATATATCTTTAATCATTTATGAGTTGTAAATAATGTAAAAAGCAATCAATTTTTATAATATCAATCATTTTTTTAAATTAAAAAAAATTAGTCATATATTATGACTGAAAAAGTTTGCCTTAAAACTGAGATTAAAATGAAATTTAATGACTAACTTTATTAGTCATTATTAGCCTTAGCCACCTTTCGCAATATTTGCAAGGCGAATATTCTCCAGTAGGGATATTTTTTCCTTAATTATTTATATGTCCTTAATCATTTATGAGTTGTAAATAATGTAAAAAGCAATCAATTTTTATAATATCAATCATTTTTTAAATTAAAAAAAATTAGTCCCTGCAAAAAAACATTTACATTATCTCCATTAATTTGAACAGAAAAAAATATTCAGACAGTGGGAAAAAAATGTAATTATACAAATAGAAATTAAACATTATTATACACTACAGGCCTAAATACACTAACAAAAGTTGAAAGCTTTTATATATCTACATTTAAACCATTTATGAGTTGAAATTAATGTAAAAAGCAATCAATTTTTATAATATCTGAATCATTTTTCATGTCAACAAAAAAATAGTCCCTGTAAATAAACATTAACATTATCTCCATTAATTTGAACAGAAAAAAAATATTCAGACAGTGGGAAAAAATTTAATTATACAAATAGAAATTAAACATTATTATACACTACAGGCCTAAATACACTAACAAAAGTTGAAAGCTTTTATATATCTACATTTAAACTATTTATGAGTTGAAAATAATGTAAAAAGCAATCAATTTTTATAATATCTGAATCATTTTTCATGTCAACAAGAAATTACTCCCTGCAAAAAAAACATTAACATTATCTCCATTAATTTGAATTTATAATAAACCACTAAAAGTCGAAAAGGAAAAAGTCAAATTGTCTTTAGGAAAGTAAAGAATTTTGAAAAGTAAAAATGACACTTTGTCGAATGCTTGTTAAACAAAATCAATTTCAAAATTCAACACAGTATAAATAAGATTGAATTGTCGAATGCTTGTTAACCAAAATCAATTTCAAAACACAACACAGTATAAATAAGATTGAAATTGTCGAATGCTTGTTAACCAAAATCAATTTAAAAACACAACACAGTATAAATAAGATTGAAATTGTCGAATGCTTGTTAACCAAAATCAATTAAAAAAGTAAACACAGTATAAATAACATTTAAGAAAAACATGTGAAATGTTATACACATCTCAGAATTTTAGTAGATTCAGCCTTTCATCATTCTTCTACTACTAAATGTTAAAAAGTAAAAATGTTCAAATTGTCTAATGTTTGTTAACAAAAATAAATTTAAAACTAAACACAGTATAAATACATAGAATATAACAGTATAAATATCATAAAATAAATAAACGGCATTGCTCCTCTTATTTGTGTCTTTCAAAAGGCTGATATAAATTAAATTAACGCTTCTTGATCTGTGGCTTGTCCATTCATGTTGTTGGCTTGAATGCTATATTAAAGTCTGTATAGCGTTGATGAAATTCACTTGAGTCTTCTTTCACTTTTCTTCTTGAAATATCAGTTTAGAGAGCCTCAGGATATACTATATTTTTTGTTCTTCCATTTGGAGCTAGGATGTAGAGATTTTCGGCTTTTCCAACTCTAGAACAACCCACATAAAGTTGACCATGGGAGAAACAAGGTTTGAGAAGATCGAGTCCAACTACTACTTTTAGCGATTGCCCTGTGCCTTGTTAATGCTCATGGCGAAACTTAAACGGACAAGGAACAGCCACTGTACTCTCAAGATATATTATGAATTAAATCTACATGATATAACTTGTTGAAAACCTCGTTACGCTCATTAATGGAGAACTAAAATTCTATACGTGAAGCATTGTAAAACATTGTTGAAGGAAATTATTCCTAGGAGGTCGGGATAATTAGTGATTTTTATATTAAAAAGCCTGAGTTTGAAAGAATTATTTTCAAAATTTAAAATACAAAATAAATTTAAAAATAATTTTTTAAACAAAATATTGAAACTTGACAGACACAATTTCAAACAATAATTAGATAAAATAAAATCTATCTTCACTCACCCTCCCTTCTACTAACTTTACTCAACTACTGAAAGGAGTTGATGGCATAATAGGATAGTGGCAAAGTATAAGAGGAGAGGGTCTATTGCTTGGAAGGGAAGTCTCCTTCCAATAAAAAGCCAGACGATGGCATTCGGTTCCAAAGTCTGTGAGTTCGAATCCCACTCTTGGCATGGACGTTTGTAGCCGTTTGGAATCGGCTTTAAGCAGTACGTCCCGGTCTAATTAGCCCTCGTGTAGCAAAAATTGACCGTAGCGCTCCAAACCAAACCAAACCAAACCTTCCAATAAAAAATAAGGTGCTTACTAAGGGATTATATCTCTTTTCTGTCCTGTAACACGATTGGTCTGTTGTAGACTCAGATTTAGGGAGTTTCACTGAAAACCTCTCGAGAGAAACTTGATTCTGCCTACGCTTCGAAATGTTTCCGAAGCGAGCCATTGTGTGATCATTAAGCAAGTCCAACCTAAAGTACGGAAAATTAATCTGAAGTGATTGCTTCAGATAATAAAATACTCTTCGTTCCTTGTAGCATGTTCATACGTCTGGCCGTCTGGTATATTCAAGTACAATATTATTATTAAATAGTACAACAGTGTTACATATTATAGTCTTTCTTCGCGGGATGTAGATCATTTTTCTGTCACAGCTTACAACAAGACGTCTAAAATACAGGCGGTAATATCTAATGATTACAGCATGTTTAGAGTTGGCAAAAGCTTTGTAGTTAACAAATTTAGAATAAAGGAAAACTTCAGCTTTTACTTTGCGTGTTTTATTAATTAACAAAATATCGTATTTACTCGAATTTAATACGCACGTCCTGCCCTCAAGACGAGAGATCACATGCATACTCGAATAATAATAATAACAAAAGTACGGAAAAATTATCATATTAAAAATTGACACAGTTCAGATACACGAAGATATTTTTGAAGTACGGAAATTATCTGTCAAACTGTTGTACGATTTAATAAGAGGCCCGAGGTAGCCTAGTAGCAGCGCGTCGGATTTCGGTACTGAGGTTGGTCGGATAGAATCCCGACAAGCGCCGTTCGTGTCTAGGCCCTAGGCGGATAGGGGTAAGTTCAATACGAAAACCGGAAAGTCCTTCAATGAGGTCTGCGGTTGGGGAAGGTACGATCTCCTCAGACGTCGCCCCTGGAAGTGCTCGGTCAAAATTGTGGTGGCACCTAGCCAAGAACCTAGCATGACCTTTGTGGTACTATTATAATTCGGAGCCGCACCACTCAACCCGAAGCCTATATGGACCTGGTCAGGAACTTCCGGCCAGGGGGCATAAGGAACAACAATAACTACGATTTAATAATACAAATATTTGGGTGGTTTTTTATGTTACTTACTGCCCATCAAACAGTTGGGCACTAGAAACAACAGGGAAACTGTATTTTTATTTTATGGGCCATGCCTCAGCTTTAGAAGCCTTATTTTTGAAGCTCACTTTCCTTTCTTTTGTCGGCATTCAAATTTTTACGCAAAAAGCTAGTGGACACATACTGTGAACATGTAAAAATCTAACTGATTGTCTCTGTTGGTGTCATCCTTTCGCTGTTATTAGCAATGCTGATGTAAATATTGTGCAAAACTAGAAGTTTTTGTTTTCCAACTTAGATATCGCTAAACCATTTATTTTAAAGCTGAGTTTTTTCTAACCCCCTCTCATTTTACTATCGATAATTAATTACTTGGCATTTGAAATAGTTAATTTTTAAGAAGAAATGTTCATACAGATTAGTTTATTGTGAAAATTTATCAAAATACTTGTTAGCAGAGAGCATTTTTAACATGAGCTAATAAAGTGGGAGAATTTATCCAGAACCTATAAGGTACCGTATTTTTTGGATCATACTAAGACGCGCCTCAAATTTATGGGAGCGTTTTTAGAAAAGGATGTTTTGTATTTTGTTAGGTATATAAAGATAGTTTCAATTTCTTACTTAATAAAGGGTCAGGTGATGACCGAATGGCTAGGACGCTGGCTTTTGGTTCAGATCCTGTGGGTTCGAGTCCGGATGTTGGCATAGGTGTTTGTAGCCGTTCGGAATAGTCTTTAAACTGAATGTCCCGGTCTAATTAGCCCTCGTGTAGCAAAAAGTTTACCATAGCGCTACAAACCAAACCTTACTTATTGAAGAAAAAAAATATATGTAATATATATATATATATATATATATATATATATATATATATATATATATATAATATATATATATTATATATATTATATATATATATATATGTGTGTGTGTGTGTGTGTGTGGGAAGTGAAGTGAGCCGAATCCCACTTCTGACACCACGCTGTGCGAATAGAAGGCGAACACCTCCGAGTGACGCAAGCAGACGTTTCCCGGGTACTCGTATAAAAGGCCGGCAGTTGGATTGGCACTTACCTGCGACTAGGAGGTAAGCCTGATTATTATTTGGCTGTGGAGCTATCTAAAAGTTCATTGTACACTTCAATAACTAACACAACACCAATAGTTAAGAACAATTCAAAACCTGTTGAAAATAACCCCAATCCACCCAAGAAAGCTAGATCTAACATAGCTCTAGCTGATCTTAATAAACCTACCACGTGCGATCCGAATGGATTCACATATCCGAGGAATACTGCTCGGCAGTATAGGCCTCATCTTTTAGCCCAACCCAATTCCTATCGTTCAAACACAAAGAGATATAGCAATTTAACCGAAGAAACACTCAATGAAACTAATGATACTGATTCTAATGAAACCAACAACATTTCTACAAAGATAATACCCATTGCATTTTAAAAGATAGAACGACAAAACCAACTATAAATAAGTTCTCCAGAAGATCGGTGAGGCAATTGGTAATTGCTTTATGTAAGGCCCGCGAACGACATTATCAGGATTCATCCTGATAGTGTCGCATAAGAAAATTGAGGAATTCATAAAAAACTAACAAAATTCAGGGTTACATACTCCCATGGGGAGTTATTAAACCCATAAGAGTAGTAATAAGAGGCTTAGATATTGATACCCCCATTGAGGAGATAAATGAAGAATTAATTAAACTTAATATACACCCTACCAAGGTGTTCAAAATGGTTTCTAGAAAAACCAAAAATGTCATTCCACTATTTCAAATTACCCTCCCCAACATCCCTGAAAATAAAAAGATTATGAAGTAAGATCCATCAACTACATTGGCATGGCCCGACTTAGCCTAATTGGGACCCAGGGCAAAAACTTCTTTGGGGGCCCCCTCTGCTTCACTACTTCAGTAATGAAGAACCGAACTTATGGAGGTATTTAAATTTTTCACCTCATTATAGATATATAACAAGAAAACTGACTAGAACCTAAAATAGCTATAAAGTCCCCCCCAAAGGTATGAAATTAATTAATCAAAAGAATATTGACATTTGTGAGAATTTTGAGAGAATACAACTTAAAATTGATTAATGTGATTACTCAGTGTTGCGAAAATCCAACAGAATCCACTGAACACTATGCAACTGATTTTTCGCAGTTGCGATTAAGATGACCTAGGTAACAATCATATCGCTGCAGTTTGTGAACTTTTCTCAAGTTTCCGAAATGCAGTTTTCTGATTGTTAACTTTGTCATCTAGCTGCAAAAAATTCATATCCTTCCTGACATTAGGGTGGAATTCAGCTAAATTTCGCCCTAGAAAGCCATGGATTTACGAAAATATTAGATATTTTGTGTTCATACGATAGATTAATGAAGAAGCTAACATAAACTGACGGATTTACACTGTACTGATATTTTGTTTAAAAAAAGTTCAGTAAAGAAGGAAACGTAAAATAAACTTTCTATTTGATTTGGGGGCCCCTTCTGAAGTGGGGGCCCGGGGCAAACTGCCCCGTATGACCCTGCCTTAGTCAGGCTCTGTACATTGGAATTAAAGTAGTAGTAGATTGCATTCCCCCCCCCCCACAAAAGAATTATGCAGTGTTTTAAGTGCCAACTTTGGCACCATCACCAAACTAACTGCTTTGTCACACCTAGGTGTGTCAAATGCAGTAAAGACCATCTATCTAACTTATGCCAACTGGGAAAAACCACTGAAAACCCAAAATGCTGCAACTGTGGTGGTAACCACCCAGCCAGCTATAGAGGGTGCGAAAAGTTCCCCAAGCTAAAACCCCAAAAAGATGATGGCAATAAAGCTAACCCTCCCCCCCCCCCAAAAAAAAAAAAACACTAATTCAACTGTTCGACCCAATTTCTCTTTTGCTAATGCATTAACTAACACCACAATTAACCATAATAAGAATCTAACTATCCCCCCCCCCAAGTTAACTTCCAACAAACCAAACCCCTATTGCTGAACCAAACAACCCCCAAATGAAGCCGCCTCACTCATTAATGAAATTAATAATGAATGAATACCATAAATTACACCGCATAATCCCCCAACTAAATTTATCCTAACGAAATAAGACAGCAACACCATCCTGCTAACAAGTTGGAGATTTATCTCCGACATCTCCCAACGTTAATTTCAATCCCCCATCATGGATAATTGCCATGAATTTTGCCTCATTGTTCTTTCCTGGAATGCAAATGGTTTGAAAAACAAACTCTTCGAATTTCGGAATCACCTAGAAGAGCACTCCCCTGATATTATCCTTGTACAAGAAACACATCTCCGACCAGGTGACAGAGCTAACGTGAAAAACTACATCATTTACAGGAACGACACTCCACCTAATCCTTTTCCCAACAGAGGCACTGCCATTTACATTAAAAAACACATTGCTCACCATGAAATCCCTCTCCCTAATCTTAAAGCTGTCTACGCCACTGCCCTTAAAATTACTCTAATAACAGAACTCCCCCTCATAATTGTTTCCACTTACATACCACCACATCAAAACCCCACTGACGTAGACACTGACATAAATATGTTGCACATTTAGACAATAACATTATTATTTTTGGCGACTTAAATGCTACACACACTTTTTGGAATTGCAACACAAACAACTCTCATGGTAAAACAATTTATAACCTAATTAATAATTATGACATTGATTTACTTGCCCCTGACACTCCAACACATTACAGCTACCAAGGCAATATTAACATTATTGATTTTGCTCTCCTTAGGGGAGTCCCTTAGCCTATGAACATACAAACTTTAGAAGCACTTAACTCAGATCACCTTCCAGTTCAGCTAACTATTAACTCAGGGCCGGCGCTAGGGGCGGGCAAGCCGGGCCCCTGCCCGGGGCGGCAACCTTAGGAGGCGGCAATTCGGCTGCAAAATTAACTAATTTATGAAGAAAATGATTTAACCAAGATTCATGTGAATACTTATGAAAAATTAATAGGTGGACTTTCAATAAAATTTCCTTTTAATATGTTTTACGAACTTTTAAGTATACTTATGAGAACGACATAAGGCATATAGCATGACAACGACGTAAGGTTTTAGGTATATAGTTTTTAAATAAAAACACGTTTTGAAAGATGAGTAGAGTTTTCGTGTATTAAAGACCAAATCCCAAACCGAATGAAAAATACATCGCAATATAGATAAAATATCAAAATATTTGAAGGAAACCGCTCACAAGGATTATAAACTCCAGCTTAAAAATGTATAACATAAAAACTGACCCCTTTTATTAAATTTAAATAAATGGACACACATACAAAGTGCTGTAAAAGAATTTTTTACCGAGGGTTTTAATTTGTCGGAACATGTATGGGGTCGCGAAAAAACCAGTCAAAACAAGCTGTGACACGATTTTTACGCTACTATAAGGAAAAGAGGCGGTTCGATTGTTTTATTTATGCAACAATTGCCTTACAGGTTGGTTACTAGTGAAGTAGAGTGCATTGGAAGGGTTTAGGTTATCTCTTTTAATTTTTGTTATAAAGGGGCGGCATTTTAACTTTTTGCCGGGGCGGCGAAACTGCTAGCTCTGGCCCTGGTGGCATGTTTATTTGTTTGAATGCCTACGCATGTGATGGGCTTGATCTCTCGGGCCCTTAATGCGCTGTGGATGTTGGCCGCTGTATTTCAGACCGTTGCAGCAATATCTTCAGCACTGGGGAAGGTACATGTTAAGCAAGTTTGCAGAAAGAAAATTTTATGTTCGTATCCGTTCATTTCATTAAGGGCACTCTCCGTTTGAAAAGGCGTTCATCATTTTATCCGACATTTAAAATGAAGTCTTAAAACTATCGTTCAAATTTGAACAAGATTTATCCAAACAGTTACTGCGTATAATTTTACCGTTCAGAAATCGAAATGCCTCTGTCATATTATAAAGTGTCCAGACATTAGAATAAAACTCATTTAGGGGAATATATTTCATTCATTCGGTGTCACGGTCGGAAGTTCAAACTTGTACATTTCTCATCAGTGCTATCGGAAAAATAATTTTTGTTTTTATACCCTCGTCAGTTTATTATGTTGACGGAAGAAATAAATGTAATTTAAAGGCGCTGTGTAACTTATCTAATCATATTTGACGTGATGGAATTGAGGGGCCTGTTTTCACTAGTGTACGTTGCGTTAAAATTTTATACTGCAATGCATCCGTAGACAATTTCCAAATGTGCAAAGTCTGTGAAATTAACATCCCTGTGTTATCTAAAGCGTTTAGTGAATTCCACACTTCGGGAGAATATTTCTCCTCGTTTTATGATCTCCACAACTGATCTAAATGGCGTCGGACATTTGTGGAAAACAATACAATTATAAAGGAAAAAGAGACTTCTCTAGATGCATGTAGTAAAATTTCATATCTTCCCTGGTATAGGATAAAATCGAAGTCTCAAAGAAAGAGAGAAAAAAATAACAATAAATGTAAAAATACACGGTCGAGCTGTATATTTATAAAATAATCTATGCGCGTAGGGGATCTAAAATTTCTTTCAGTGTTTCTAAAATCTTTTTCGTCGACATCAACGGAACGTCTATTTGTTGTGAACACAATTTCGCTTCCTGTGTTCTTCGAACAGGTAAAGGTGAGAATTGTCAAAAATAAAATTGTAACACCTAATTCCATTGAAAACGAGCGTGTGGACACCACCATAGCGTAAGGACATTTTACAGCAAATATTTTGGGAAAAACAGTTTGGTTGCTCCGTCACTAGAATCTCATACGTTCTCTTGTGGTCTTTGATCGGCAGAACTTTTGCTTTGAATTTAGGCATAATATAAGCGAATCCTTTCCATCTACACAACATGAGATGGCGAAAATCACCTATAGGCAGGGTTCAGATGTGAGTGAAAATGGGCGTAGTGATTCTCCTGGGTACAGCAACACCCACCTCTAACAGGCAAACTAACAAATTATTCAGTCTTAAAATCATAAAATTTTAAACTAGAAGTGTTTGTGATATAGTTATATTTTGTTATTAATGAATAATTTTCAGTTGTTATTCATTGATTTTAATATTTCGGAGCATCCTATAATTTCTACCCGCTTTCACTGGATTTAGGCGGAGTAGGCGGGGGACTGTAACTGGAAAGCCTGAGCGGTCAATTAATTGTATTCAGTTTCGGGCCATTGCAATTACCTATCGATGTTTAAACCTCCTAACAGGTTAAGGAGAGGAGAGTGATTATCACAGCCGCATCACGCATTCGCCAATGATTTTTGAATGGGTGTTTGAAATTTCTAACGTTTTGTGCCGTATTCCGAAACGATTTCTATCTTTGTAGGATTCGCCAGAGGGCGGGCCACATTTGTCTCAATATTTCTATTATTTTTCAACAGATATAGTTTTATTATACACAAAACGGAGTGCGAGAAATTGTTTAAAACATTCCGCAAAATCCTTATAGGATTTGTCTACATAAAACTCCCACGCCATGCCTTTCCATGCTGGTCGGAGATATTTCGATGTGAGGTAGGTGGGATTAGCATTCTATGACAATTTTTGAATGCACGCATTAAAAGCAAAAAGTATTCTTGAGAAATTAAGATTTTTTTCAATTAACGCATAAAACGCGAGGAACTTATTTTATCGTCCTTTGCTTTCTGTCCTTAAAATCGTAGGTATGGAAAAGCGAAATTATAGGAGAAATTCTAGTCCACGTGTAAAAAGTTACGCCTTGCTTCCCAACGTTGGAAACTCACGGCGAAGAAACATATCCTATAACGTCCGAAGGGCAGAAGGAATTCTGAAAAGTAATTTTTTTTTCTTTCTGTCTCTCTCTTTACGGAATTCTGGTGTTATGGAACAAATACGTCATGTCGAGAAATTTAACTGTTGGTCTTTTAACAAAAACGTTAAATATCGTCATATTATGAGGGAGTATATTCAAGTCGGAGAGAATCAAAATTTTGTAATAGTTTGGGTACTTGTACATTGCGTTTGAAGAAGGACTTCACAATAAAGTCTTCGCGAACTCTTCGTCCATTTGGGCGACGTCTCTGAAGAAGTTGACCTCATTTAACTTATTCTAATAGTTGGGGGCTTGGGGTGCCTTGAGTGGATGACAGATCTGTACTGTTTGTCCGGCATCCTCGAGCCCCACAGCAATGAAAAATGTCACCGAACTTGGGAAATTAACCCTCGGCTGCGTATTCAGGAATTGCTGCGTAGCGACTGGACTTCAGGTGATTCATGGTTGATAAGCCCTAGAGGCTTGGGGAACCGGTGGAGTATTCTGACTTATTCTAATAGTTTTGGACTTTCGCTTGCGATACGATCCCTGATTTTCCGATACGCGCCATACTTTTTTTTAACGATCTGCTAACTTGAAGACAAAGAGGATTTGCGTTACGCGCACACTAGTAACAGATATACTCATACCGCGATTCGTACTGTCTATCTCTGCCTTTCCAGTAAACTCATCTACAGGATCCAACTGACTTGGAAATCACTAACTTTAAATAAAAAAAATATGATGCCATTGGCATCGCTCAGATACAAATGCTTATGAGCGTTGCGATTCTCATAGGCACCGAGCGGTTTAATTCACCTGAATCATCACCCGGGATCATCATCGGTCTTTTCAGGTCAAGAATCGACCCCTACTAATGACGAACTTACCAACGACAAAATTTTCCTCATTTTATTGAGCTCTATTTGAAAAGTGGTATCTGTAGTATACTACAAATGAAAAATGAAGGTACGTCGACATTCTGAGCGCTGCTTTTAGAATTCATGAAATCTGAAGCCTCCTTTGCTCAACTGAGTGCAGAATTGCGGAGACTGACCGACTACGTTTTTAGTCCAAGGGAAATTTGAACAATATAAGCACTTGAGCTGTGTACGAGTTTCCGCCTGCACGAACCCCTTCAATTGACCCCCTTGTTAAAGAAGGATAGTCTCCGAGTCGATTACGTAAATTAACTCCGAACTTTCAATACGAAAGGTTATCTGCAGCGATTTATTCATTCGCGTCGATAATAGGTCATTAGATTCCCCACGTAAACTAAGCGGTGGCATTCCCCTTGACCGGTCAGCACGGAGTCACGAGTGGCAAAAACATATCACGCTCATTTTACTAGCGAAAGGCATTCCCAAAACCTTTGCGCTCTGAAAAATTGCATTTACGTCCATCGGGACTAGCGTACTTCAGCGGTGTTCAGTCTAGGATACTCTTTCTCTCATATACATCCCACCTCTCGGTGAGATTCCAAAAATTGGATTCAGGCTCATTATGTGTTCCCTCCACGGTAATCTTTAGTAAAAGGCGAAAGATTAGCTCGACCTTTGAAGGGAAACCAGAGCATGCAGAACGAGCGTTTCGAAAATATCTGTACAAATGAAACATAAAAATTTTTGTGGTGAGGTCGGATTTGTATCATTTCTAACCCTTACAAACTTTGAAGAGCAAGGAAATTTGAAAGGCTTCTAATTTACGCGCTTTTACTGTGGCATGCAGGGCCAGCGCTAGGGGCGGGCAAGCCGGGCCCCTGCCCGGGGCGGCAACCTTAGGAGGCGGCAAATGGGCTGTAAAATTAACTAGTTTATGAAGAAAATGATTTAAACCAAGATGCATGTGAATACTTATGAAAAATTATAGGTGGACTTTCAATAAAATTTCCTTTTAATATGTTTTACGAACTTTTAAGTATAGGTATGAGAACGACATAAGGCATATAGCATGAGAACGACGTAAGGTTTTAGGTATGTAGTTTTTAAATAAAAACACGTTTTGAAAGATGAGTAGAGTTTTCGTGTATTAAAGACCAAATCCCAAACCGAATGAAAAATACATCGCAATATAGATAAAATATCAAAATATTTCGAGGGGAAACCGCTCACAGGATTATAAACTCCCGCTTAAAATGTATAACATAAAAATGACCCTTTTTATTAAATTTAAATAAATGGGACACACATACAAAGTGCCTTGTAAAAGAATTTTTTACCGAGGGTTTTTAATTTGTCGGAACATGTATGGGGTCGCGAAAAACCAGTCAAAACAAGCTGTGACACGATTTTTTACGCTACTATAAGGAAAAGAGGCGGTTCGATTGTTTTATTATGCAACAATTGCCTTACAGGTTGGGTTACTAGTGAAGTAGAGTGCATTGGAAGGGTTTAGGTTATCTCTTTAATTTTTGTTATAAAGGGGCGGCATTTTAACTTTTTGCCGGGGCGGCGAAACTGCTAGCTCTGGCCCTGGTGGCATGTTTATTTGTTTGAATGCCTACGCATGTGATGGGCTTGATCTCTCGGGCCCTTAATGCGCTGTGGATGTTGGCCGCTGTATTTCAGACCGTGCAGCAATATCTTCAGCACTGGGGAAGGTACATGTTAAGCAAGTTTGCAGAAAGAAAATTTTATGTTCGTATCCGTTCATTTCATTAAGGGCACTCTCCGTTTGAAAAGGCGTTCATCATTTATCCGACATTTAAAATGAAGTCTTAAAATATTCGTTCAAATTTGAACAAGATTTATCCAAACAGTTACTGCGTATAATTTACCGTTCAGAAATCGAAATGCCTCTGTCATATTATAAAGTGTCAGACATTAGAATAAAACTCATTTAGGGGAATATATTTCATTCATTCGGTGTCACGGTCGGAAGTTCAAACTTGTACATTTCGCATCAGTGCTATCGGAAAAATAATTTGTGTTTTTATACCCTCGTCAGTTTATTATGTTGACGGAAGAAATAAATGTAATTTAAAGGCGCTGTGTAACTTATCTAATCATATTTGACGTGATGGAATTGAGGGGCCTGTTTTCACTAGTGTACGTTGCGTTTTAAAATTTTATACTGCAATGCATCCGTAGACAATTTCCAAATGTGCAAAGTCTGTGAAATTAACATCCCTGTGTTATCTAAAGCGTTTAGTGAATTCCACACTTCGGGAGAATATTTCTCCTCGTTTATGATCTCCACAACTGATCTTAAATGGCGTCGGACATTTGTGGAAAACAATACAATTATAAGGAAAAAGAGACTTCTTCTGAGATGCATGTAGTAAAATTTCATCATCTTCCCTGGTATAGGATAAAATCGAAGTCTCAAAGAAAGAGAGAAAAAAAATAACAATAAATGTAAAAATACACGGTCGAGCTGTATATTATAAAATAATCTATGCGCGTAGGGGATCTAAAATTTCTTTCAGTGTTTCTAAAATCTTTTTCGTCGACATCAACGGAACGTCTATTTTGTTGTGAACACAATTTCGCTTCCTGTGTTCTTCGAACAGGTAAAGGTGAGAATTGTCAAAAATAAAATTGTAACACCTAATTCCATTGAAAATGAGCGTGTGGACACCACCATAGCGTAAGGACATTTTACAGCAAATATTTTGGGAAAACAGTTTGGTTGCTCCGTCACTAGAATCTCATACGTTCTCTGTGGTCTTTGATCGGCAGAACTTTTGCTTTGAATTTAGGCATAATATAAAGCGAATCCTTTCCATCTACACAACATGAGAAGGCGGAAAATCACCTATAGGCAGGGTTCAGATGTGAGTGAAAATGGGCGTAGTGATTCTCCTGGGTACAGCAACACCCACCTCTAACAGGCAAACTAACAATTATTCAGTCTTAAAATCATAAAATTTTAAACTAGAAGTGTTTGTGATATAGTTATATTTTGTTATTAATGAATAATTTTCAGTTGTTATTCATTGATTTTAATATTTCGGAGCATCCTATAATTTCTACCCGCTTTCACTGGATTTAGGCGGAGTAGGCGGGGACTGTAACTGGAAAGCCTGAGCGGTCAATTAATTGTATCAGTTTCGGGCCATTGCAATTACCTATCGAGTGTTTAAACCTCCTAACAGGTTAAGGAGAGGAGAGTGATTATCACAGCCGCATCACGCATTCGCCAATGATTTTTGAATGGGTGTTTGAAATTTCTAACGTTTGTGCCGTATTCCGAAACGATTTCTATCTTTGTAGGATTCGCCAGAGGGCGGGCCACATTTGTCTCAATATTTCTATTATTTTTCAACAGATATAGTTTTATTATACACAAAACGGAGTGCGAGAAATTGTTAAAACATTCCGCAAACTCCTTATAGGATTTGTCTACATAAAACTCCCACGCCATGCCTTTCCATGCTGGTCGGAGATATTTCGATGTGAGGTAGGTGGATTAGCATTCTATGACAATTTTTGAATGCACGCATTAAAAGCAAAAAGTATTCTTGAGAAATTAAGATTTTTTTCAATTAACGCATAAAACGCGAGGAACTTATTTTATCGTCCTTTGCTTTCTGTCCTTAAAATCGTAGGTATGGAAAAGCGAAATTATAGGAGAAATTCTAGTCCACGTGTAAAAAGTTACGCCTTGCTTCCCAACGTTGGAACTCACGGCGAAGAAACATATCCTATAACGTCCGAAGGGCAGAAGGAATTCTGAAAAGTAATTTTTTTTTCTTTCTGTCTCTCTCTTTACGGAATTCTGTGTTATGGAACAAATACGTCATGTCGAGAAATTTAACTGTTGGTCTTTTAACAAAAACGTTAAATATCGTCATATTATGAGGGGAGTATATTCAAGTCGGAGAGAATCAAAATTTTGTAATAGTTTGGGTACTTGTACATTGCGTTTGAAGAAGGACTTCACAATAAAGTCTTCGCGAACTCTTCGTCCATTGGGCGACGTCTCTGAAGAAGTTGACCTCATTTAACTTATTCTAATAGTTTTTGGACTTTCGCTTGCGATACAATCCCTGATTTTCCGATACGCGCCATACTCTTTTTTTTAACGATCTGCCTAACTTGAAGACAAAGAGGATTTGCGTTACGCGCACACTAGTAACAGATATACTCATACCGCGATTCGTACTGTCTATCTCTGCCTTTCCAGTAAACTCATCTACAGGATCCAACTGACTTGGAAATCACTAACTTTAAATAAAAAAATATGATGCCATTGGCATCGCCTCAGATACAAATGCTTATGAGCGTTGCGATTCTCATAGGCACCGAGCGGTTTAATTCACATGAATCATCACCCGGGATCATCATCGGTCTTTTCAGGTCAAGAATCGACCCTACTAATGACGAACTTACCAACGACAAAATTTTCCTCATTTTATTGAGCTCTATTTGAAAAGTGGTATCTGTAGTATACTACAAATGAAAAATGAAGGTACGTCGACATTCTGAGCGCTGCTTTTAGAATTCATGAAATCTGAAGCCTCCTTTGCTCAACTGAGTGCAGAATTGCGGAGACTGACCGACTACGTTTTTAGTCCAAGGGAAATTTGAACAATATAAGCACTTGAGCTGTGTACGAGTTTCCGCCTGCACGAACCCCTTCAATTGACCCCCCTTGTTAAACAAGGATAGTCTCCGAGTCGATTACGTAAATTAACTCCGAACTTTCAATACGAAAGGTTATCTGCAGCGATTTATTTCATTCGCGTCGATAAATAGGTCATTAGATTCCCCACGTAAACTAAGCGGTGGCATTCCCCTTGACCGGTCAGCACGGAGTCACGAGTGGCAAAAACATATCACGCTCTTTTACTAGCGAAGGCATTCCCAAAACCTTTTGCGCTCTGAAAAATTGCATTTACGTCCATCGGGAATAGCGTACTTCAGCGGTGTTCAGTCTAGGATACTCTTTCTCTCATTATACATCCCACCTCTCGGTGAGATTCCAAAAATGGATTCAGGCTCATTATGTTGTTCCCCTCCACGGTAATCTTTAGTAAAAGGCGAAAGATTAGCTCGACCTTTGAAGGGAAACCAGAGCATGCAGAACGAGCGTTTCGAAAAATATCTGTACAAATGAAACATAAAAATTTTGTGGTGAGTCGGATTTGTATCATTTCTAAACCTTACAAACTTTGAAGAGCAAGGAAATTTGAAAGGCTTCTAATTTACGCGCTTTACTGTGGCATGCAGGGCCAGCGCTAGGGGCGGGCAAGCCGGGCCCCTGCCCGGGGCGGCAACCTTAGGAGGCGGCAAATGGGCTGTAAAATTAACTAGTTTATGAAGAAAATGATTTAACCAAGATTCATGTGAATACTTATGAAAAATTAATAGGTGGACTTTCAATAAAATTTCCTTTTAATATGTTTTACGAACTTTTAAGTATAGGTATGAGAACGACATAAGGCATATAGCATGAGAACGACGTAAGGTTTTAGGTATGTAGTTTTTAAATAAAAAACACGTTTTGAAAGATGAGTAGAGTTTTCGTGTATTAAAGACCAAATCCCAAACCGAATGAAAAATACATCGCAATATAGATAAATATCAAAATATTTCGAGGAAACCGCTCACAAGGATTATAAAACTCCCGCTTAAAAAGTATAACATAAAAAATGACCCTTTTTATTAAAATTTAAATAAATGGGACACACATACAAAGTGCTGTAAAAGAATTTTTTACCGAGGGTTTTAATTTGTCGGAACATGTATGGGGTCGCGAAAAAACCAGTCAAAACAAGCTGTGACACGATTTTTACGCTACTATAAGGAAAAGAGGCGGTTCGATTGTTTTATTTATGCAACAATTGCCTTACAGGTTGGTTACTAGTGAAGTAGAGTGCATTGGAAGGGTTTAGGTTATCTCTTTTAATTTTTGTTTATAAAGGGGCGGCATTTTAACTTTTTGCCCGGGGCGGCGAAACTGCTAGCTCTGGCCCCTGGTGGCATGTTTATTTGTTTGAATGCCTACGCATGTGATGGGCTTGATCTCTCGGGCCCTTAATGCGCGTGGATGTTGGCCGCTGTATTTCAGACCGTGCAGCAATATCTTCAGCACTGGGGAAGGTACATGTTAAGCAAGTTTTGCAGAAAGAAAATTTTATGTTCGTATCCGTTCATTTCATTAAGGGCACTCTCCGTTTGAAAAGGCGTTCATCATTTTATCCGACATTTAAAATGAAGTCTTAAATATATTCGTTCAAATTTGAACAAGATTTATCCAAACAGTTACTGCGTATAATTTACCGTTCAGAAATCGAAATGCCTCTGTCATATTATAAAGTGTCAGACATTAGAATAAAACTCATTTAGGGGAATATATTTCATTCATTCGGTGTCACGGTCGGAAGTTCAAACTTGTACATTTCTCATCAGTGCTATCGGAAAAATAATTTTTGTTTTTATACCCTCGTCAGTTTATTATGTTGACGGAAGAAATAAATGTAATTTAAAGGCGCTGTGTAACTTATCTAATCATATTTGACGTGATGGAATTGAGGGGCCTGTTTTCACTAGTGTACGTTTGCGTTTAAAATTTTATACTGCATGCATCCGTAGACAATTTCCAAATGTGCAAAGTCTGTGAAATTTAACATCCCTGTGTTATCTAAAGCGTTTAGTGAATTCCACACTTCGGGAGAATATTTCTCCTCGTTTTATGATCTCCACAACTGATCTTAAATGGCGTCGGACATTTGTGGAAAACAATACAATTATAAAGGAAAAAGAGACTTCTTCTGAGATGCATGTAGTAAAATTTCATATCTTCCCTGGTATAGGATAAAATCGAAGTCTCAAAGAAAGAGAGAAAAAAAATAACAATTAATGTAAAAATACACGGTCGAGCTGTATATTTATAAAATAATCTATGCGCGTTGGGGATCTAAAATTTCTTTCAGTGTTTCTAAAATCTTTTTCGTCGACATCAACGGAACGTCTATTTTGTTGTGAACACAATTTCGCTTCCTGTGTTCTTCGAACAGGTAAAGGTGAGAATTGTCAAAAATAAAATTGTAACACCTAATTCCATTGCAAAACGAGCGTGTGGACACCACCATAGCGTAAGGACATTTTACAGCAAATATTTTGGGGAAAACAGTTTGGTTGCTCCGTCACTAGAATCTCATACGTTCTCTTGTGGTCTTTGATCGGCAGAACTTTTGCTTTGAATTTAGGCATAATATAAAGCGAATCCTTTCCATCTACACAACATGAGAAGGCGAAAATCACCTATAGGCAGGGTTCAGATATGAGGGAAAATGGGCGTAGTGATTCTCCTGGGTACAGCAACACCCACCTCTATCAGGCAAACTAACAAATTATTCAGTCTTAAAATCATAAAATTTTAAACTAGAAGTGCTTTGTGATATAGTTATATTTTTGTTATTAATGAATAATTTTCAGTTGTTATTCATTGATTTTAATATTTCGGAGCATCCTATAATTTCTACCCGCTTTCACTGGATTTAGGCGGAAGTAGGCGGGGACTGTAACTGGAAAGCCTGAGCGGTCAATTAATTGTATTCAGTTTCGGGCCATTGCAATTACCTATTGCAATTACCTATCGATGTTTAAACCTCCTAACAGGTTAAGGAGAGGAGAGTGATTATCACAGCCGCATCACGCATTCGCCAATGATTTTTGAATGGGTGTTTGAAATTTCTAACGTTTGTCTCGTATTCCGAAACGATTTCTATCTTTGTAGGATTCGCCAGAGGGCGGGCCAAATTTGTCTCAATATTTCTATTATTTTTCAACAGATATAGTTTTATTATACACAAAACGGAGTGCGAGAAATTGTTAAAAAATTCCGCAAAATCCTTATAGGATTTGTCTACATAAAACTCCCACGCCATGCCTTTCCATGCTGGTCGGAGATATTTCGATGTGAGGTAGGTGGGATTAGCATTCTATGACAATTTTTGAATGCACGCATTAAAAGCAAAAAGTATTCTTGAGAAATTAAGATTTTTTTTCAATTAACGCATAAAACGCGAGGAACTTATTTTATCGTCCTTTGCTTTCTGTCCTTAAAATCGTAGGTATGGAAAAGCGAAATTATAGGAGAAATTCTAGTCCACGTGTAAAAAGTTACGCCTTGCTTCCCAACGTTGGAAACTCACGGCGAAGAAACATATCCTATAACGTCCGAAGGGAAGAAGGAATTCTCAAAAGTAATTTTTTTTTTCTTTCTGTCTCTCTCTTTACGGAATTCTGTGTTATGGAACAAATACGTCATGTCGAGAAATTTAACTGTTGGTCTTTTAACACAAACGTTAAATATCGTCATATTATGAGGGAGTATATTCAAGTCGGAGAGAATCAAAATTTTGTAATAGTTTGGGTACTTGTACACTGCGTTTGAAGAAGGATTTCACAATAAAGTCTTCGCAAACTCTTCGTCCATTTGGACGACGTCTCTGAAGAAGTTGACCTCATTTAACTTATTCTAATAGTTTTGGACTTTCGCTTGCGATAGATTCCTGATTTTCCGATACGCGCCATACTTTTTTTTAATGATCTGCTAACTTGAAGACAAAGAGGATTTGCGTTACGCGCACACTAGTAACAGATATACTCATACCGCGATTCGTACTGTCTATCTCTGCCTTTCCAGTAAACTCATCTACAGGATCCAACTGACTTGGAAATCACTAACTTTAAATTAAAAAAAAAATATGATGCCATCGGCATCGCTCAGATACAAATGCTTATGAGCGTTGCGATTCTCATAGGCACCGAGCGGTTTAATTCACATGAATCATCACCCGGGATCATCATCGGTCTTTTCAGGTCAAGAATCGACCCTACTAATGACGAACTTACCAACGACAAAATTTTCCTCATTTTATGAGCTCTATTTGAAAAGTGGTATCTGTAGTATACTACAAATGAAAAATGAAGGTAGGTCGACATTCTGAGCGCTGCTTTTAGAATTCATGAAATCTGAAGCCTCCTTTGCTCAACTGAGTGCAGAATTGCGGAGACTGACCGACTACGTTTTTAGTCCAAGGGAAATTTGAACAATATAAGCACTTGAGCTGTGTACGAGTTTCCGCCTGCACGAACCCCTTCAATTGACCCCCTTGTTAAACAAGGATAGTCTCCGAGTCGATTACGTAAATTAACTCCGAACTTTCAATACGAAAGGTTATCTGCAGCGATTTATTCATTCGCGTCGATAAATAGGTCATTAGATTTCCCACGTAAACTAAGCGGTGGCATTCCCCTTGACCGGTCAGCACGGAGTCACGAGTGGCAAAAACATATCACGCTCATTCTACTAGCGAAAGGCATTCCCAAAACCTTTGCGCTCTGAAACATTGCATTTACGTCCATCGGGAATAGCGTACTTCAGCGGTGTTCAGTCTAGGATACTCTTTCTCTCATTATACATCCCACCTCTCGGTGAGATTCCAAAAATTGGATTTAGGCTCATTATGTTGTTCCCCTCCACGGTAATCTTTAGTAAAGGCGAAAGATTAGCTCGACCTTTGAAGGGAAACCAGAGCATGCAGAACGAGCGTTTCGAAAATATCTGTACAAATGAAACATAAAAATTTTTGTGGTGAGTCGGATTTGTATCATTTCTAAACCGTTACAAACTTTGAAGAGCAAGGAAATTTGAAAGGCTTCTAATTTACGCGCTTTACTGTGGCATGCAGGGCCAGCGCTAGGGGCGGGCAAGCCGGGCCCCTGCCCGGGGCTGCAACCTTAGGAGGCGGCAAATGGGCTGTAAAATTAACTAGTTTATGAAGAAAATGATTAAACCAAGATGCATGTGAATACTTATGAAAAATTAATAGGTGGACTTTCAATAAAATTTCCTTTTAATATGTTTTACGAACTTTTAAGTATAGGTATGAGAACGACATAAGGCATATAGCATGAGAACGACGTAAGGTTTTAGGTATGTAGTTTTTAAATAAAAACACGTTTTGAAAGATGAGTAGAGTTTTCGTGTATTAAAGACCAAATCCCAAACCGAATGAAAAATACATCGCAATATAGATAAAATATCAAAATATTTCAAGGAAACCGCTCACAAGCATTATAAACTCCCGCTTAAAAAGTATAACATAAAAAATGACCCTTTTTATTAAAATTTAAATAAATGGACACACATACAAAGTGCTGTAAAAGAATTTTTTACCGAGTGTTTTAATTTGTCGGAACATGTATGGGGTCGCGAAAAACCAGTCAAAACAAGCTGTGACACGATTTTTACGCTACTATAAGGAAAAGAGGCGGTTCGATTGTTTATTAATGCAACAATTGCCTTACAGGTTGGTTACTAGTGAAGTAGAGTACATTGAAGGGTTTAGGTTATCTCTTTTAATTTTTGTTATAAAGGGGCGGCATTTTAACTTTTTGCCCGGGGCGGCGAAACTGCTAGCTCTGGCCCTGGTGGCATGTTTATTTGTATGAATGCCTACGCATGTGATGGGCTTGATCACTCGGGCCCTTAATGCACTGTGGATGTTGGCCGCTGTATTTCAGACCGTGCAGCAATATCTTCAGCACTGGGGAAGGTACATGTTATGCAAGTTTGCAGAAAGAAAATTTTATGTTCGTATCCGTTCATTTCATTAAGGGCACTCTCCGTTTGAAAAGGCTTTCATCATTTTATCCGACATTTAAAATGAAGTCTTAAATATATTCGTTCAAATTTGAACAAGTTTTATCCAAACAGTTACTGCGTATAATTTTACCGTTCAGAAATCGAAATGCCTCTGTCATATTATAAAGTGTCAGACAATTGAATAAAACTCATTTAGGGGAATATATTTCATTCATTCGGTGTCACGGTCGGAAGTTCAAACTTGTACATTTCGCATCAGTGCTATCGGAAAAATAATTTTGTTTTTATACCCTCGTCAGTTTATTATGTTGACGGAAGAAATAAATGTAATTTAAAGGCGCTGTGTAACTTATCTAATCATATTTGACGTGATGGAATTGAGGGGCCTGTTTTCACTAGTGTACGTTTGCGTTTAAAATTTTATTACTGCAATGCATCCGTAGACAATTTCCAAATGTGCAAAGTCTGTGAAATTAACATCTCTGTGTTATCTAACATCTCTGTGTTATCTCCGCGTTTAGTGAATTCCACACTTCGGGAGAATATTTCTCCTCGTTTTATGATCTCCACAACTGATCTTAAATGGCGTCGGACATTTGTGGAAAACAATACAATTATAAAGGAAAAGAGACTTCTTCTGAGATGCATGTAGTAAAATTTCATATCTTCCCTGGTATAGGATAAAATCGAAGTCTCAAAGAAAGAGGAGAAAAAAAATAACAATTAATTGTAAAAATACACGGTCGAGCTGTATATTTATAAAATAATCTATGCGCGTTGGGGATCTAAAATTTCTTTCAGTGTTTCTAAAATCTTTTTCATCGACATCAACGGAACGTCTATTTTGTTGTGAACACAATTTCGTTTCCTGTGTTCTTCGAACAGGTAAAGGTGAGAATTGTCAAAAATAAAATTGTAACACCTAATTCCATTCAAAACGAGCGTGTGGACACCACCATAGCGTAAGGACATTTTACAGCAAATATTTTGGGAAAACAGTTTGGTTGCTCCGTCACTAGAATCTCATACGTTCTCTTGTGGTCTTTGATCGGCAGAACTTTTGCTTTGAATTTAGGCATAATATAAAGCGAATCCTTTCCATCTACACAACATGAGAAGGCGAAAATCACCTATAGGCAGGGTTCAGATATGAGGGAAAATGGGCGTAGTGATTCTCCTGGGTACAGCAACACCCACCTCTATCAGGCAAACTAACAAATTATTCAGTCTTAAAATCATAAAATTTTAAACTAGAAGTCTTTGTGATATAGTTATATTTTTGTTATTAATGAATAATTTTCAGTTGTTATTCATTGATTTTAATATTTCGGAGCATCCTATAATTTCTACCCGCTTTCACTGGATTTAGGCGGAGTAGGCGGGGACTGTAACTGGAAAGCCTGAGCGGTCAATTAATTGTATTCAGTTTCGGGCCATTGCAATTACCTATTGCAATTACCTATCGATGTTTAAACCTCCTAACAGGTTAAGGAGAGGAGAGTGATTATCACAGCCGCATCACGCATTCGCCAATGATTTTTGAATGGGTGTTTGAAATTTCTAACGTTTGTCTCGTATTCCGAAACGATTTCTATCTTTGTAGGATTCGCCAGAGGGCGGGCCAAATTTGTCTCAATATTTCTATTATTTTTCAACAGATATAGTTTTATTATACACAAAACGGAGTGCGAGAAATTGTTAAAAAATTCCGCAAAATCCTTATAGGATTTGTCTACATAAAACTCCCCCGCCATGCCTTTCCATGCTGGTCGGAGATATTTCGATGTGAGGTAGGTGGGATTAGCATTCTATGACAATTTTTGAATGCACGCATTAAAAGCAAAAAGTATTCTTGAGAAATTAAGATTTTTTTCAATTAACGCATAAAACGCGAGGAACTTATTTTATCGTCCTTTGTTTCTGTCCTTAAAATCGTAGGTATGGAAAAGCGAAATTATAGGAGAAATTCTAGTCCACGTGTAAAAGTTACGCCTTGCTTCCCAACGTTGGAAACTCACGGCGAAGAAACATATCCTATAACGTCCGAAGGGAAGAAGGAATTCTCAAAAGTAATTTTTTTTTTCTTTCTGTCTCTCTCTTTACGGAATTCTGTGTTATGGAACAAATACGTCATGTCGAGAAATTTAACTGTTGGTCTTTTAACACAAACGTTAAATATCGTCATATTATGAGGGAGTATATTCAAGTCGGAGAGAATCAAAATTTTGTAATAGTTTGGGTACTTGTACACTGCGTTTGAAGAAGGATTTCACAATAAAGTCTTCGCAAACTCTTCGTCCATTTGGACGACGTCTCTGAAGAAGTTGACCTC